>CAKNWW010266833.1:0-12275 GCA_932074435.1 Andricus kollari
TCAGACAATGTGATGAAGTTTTTGAATAAGCTCATTGATTAGAAATAATAAGTTGGCTTTTTCATAGGAATTGAAAAGAAAATCTGTGTATATCTAGAATATTATTCTTTTTGCAAATTTCTTGCGGAATGCCATTATGTTATTCAAAGTGAGATTCTACTCCAAGAAGTTAAAATCCACAATTCGCAGCATACTCAGAGCATAATTTCACAACATTAGTAGCATTACCGCAAAATGGTACTTTTCGTCAAGATCTTAACGCCCTGAGTCTCTGCTTTTCAAAGTATATAACTGTATGGTGCATACTAACTCACGGAGGATGGAAGTCGTCTCCTATTTCGAGGTGCTTCATCACTTATTCCCTTTTCTTTTCACTCAGTTCCTTAAAACCTCTCTAAGAGATCCCTGTGCACTTCTTAATAATTATACCCGCTGCACCTGAAACTTAAAGAAGCTAAAAATATGTTTTTAATATTCAAAGATCATTCAACATATAATTTTAAATCATTAAAATACTGAATACATATTTCTCAAGTTTACCGAAATTCTAAATTTATAATTTTTTTAATGATCATTACAAAAGCTGAAAATTGAAAAAAATTAGCTTTTAAATATTAAATTTAAAACAATTACAGTAAAACATTAAAAATCTTTAACTTGTAGGAGATAAAAATTCATCAGGGCAATTGGAAATAATATTATTTGTAAGTATTTGAAAAATTGGATAGGATTTGAATATAAATTTTAGAGTAAGGTCCAAAAAAAATAACTCTCGATTTTCGATGATAAATCCCCCCTATTTGTTGATTTTTCGGCAAAAGAAAGTTCAAATTTTTGAAAAATTTGTCAAAATTAACTAGTGCCACCGGGCTTTTCAAATATATAGCTGATTTTAAATGGGGAAAGCACAGTTTTCAGAAAAATGGAACAAATAAGTAGTCACTACCTTCTGGACATTGAAGTTTAGTCTCTTCTAAAGGAACATTTAAGAAATAATGTTCATTCAATATTGTGACCGGAATATTCCCCAAAAAATAAAAAATTGCGTTTTTATGTAATATCTATGCTAGAGCCAGTTTATTTTTTCAATGTGAATTATTTTGATTCGATAAGTGATAAGTTTCTAAATATTTGTTAACTAGCTTTCAGTTGTTTCAATAATCTTTTCCGGAATTTAATCGTAAAAATTTATTATTATTTTTAAGCCTAAATGCCTTAAATTATATATTATATAAATACAAGAATAAAATTTCTTGTGAAACATATTGGGCAATTATTTAAACAATTTTCATTTGTGTCAACAATTTTTCGCCTGAAAATTTTGAATTTTGAAAATTATTTTCTGGAATGAATGACACAGTTGAGGAATATTGAGCGAAATAAATTTTTTTTATTGTTCCCCTTAGTGGATGAAAGGTGGGTTCACGGTAATGTACAATTTTGACATGGGCTCTGGTGGTTACGTATAAAGGGGGGTTGGCAATAATGGCAGTTTAAGCGAAAGTGCCCTCATATTCTTTCTCGTTCTCAAATTTTGGGTTAGCAGTGCCACTGACAGGGAGGGGTGACACTTTTACACTTTTTCTAAGATCACAGTACTTTCACTCGCACTGACACTGAAATCCAGGTTGTATAGGTGAATTGTATCCATGGGGGACGTCGTCTTATGGGCTTCCGCGGCTCGGCGTCTGTAACCGAAACGTCACCTGGGCTCAGCCTGTCCCTTTCCCTTCTCGGCAGGTTCACCACCTCCATGGGAATCTCTCTGACTGTTAAAAGCACCTGTAATAAAGCAGACAAACAAGATGCGAAATACCCATAATGAGACCACAAAAAAGAGGAAAAGAAAAAGGGGTTATGCACATCGGCACCCTAAGGTCCCCTCAGAGGCAACCTTTAGGTCCCGGATAAATCGTGTGATGTGAGTGTGTATGGTGATGTATGCACTCTGAATCGGCACCATACGGACCCAGTAAAGGCAACCTGTAGGTTCTCGATGAAGCGTGATATGTGCTCTTGCATTTACACCCTACGATCCCCTCGAAGTCAACCGGTAGGTCCTCGCTTAAGCGCCATATATGCACTTTCTATCGGCATCCTACGGTCTGCTCGGAGGCAACCTGTAGGTCCCTGACGAAGCGTGATATATGTTCTTGCGTCGACTCCCTACGGTCCCCTCGGAGGCAACCTGTAGGTCCTCGATGAAGCGTATTGTGTGGATGATGATATATTCACCCTTTATCGGCACCATAAAGGTCCCCTTAGAGGCAACCTGTAGGTACCCGACGAAGCGTGATATGTTCTCTTGCATCGACACCCTACGGTCCCCTCGGAGGCAACCTGTAGGTTCTCGATAAAGTGTTAGGTGTGTGTGCCCCTCGAAGCCCTACGGTCCCCTAAAAGGCAACCCGAAGGTCCTCGACGAAGTGTAGTATAAGATGTAAGCTACGGAAAAACCTGCAAAAGAAGGTATGAATTATAAATTTTCTTTCGTACTGAACGAGTTTGATTGCTTAAAAGACTAACATTTGATAATATGAAGGATGAGTTAAGGGGATAGGTTATCGCAAATCACCAAAAACTTAAATTGTTTTCTTCAAACGGTTGCGGCGGATCGAGATTGGAGACGTGAGGCTGAAATGTCCGCTGTGCCGTGCCTTGCTATAGAGCCTTAGAGGCAATAAAGGTTGGCTGGTTGCGTAGAGCTTGCGTGCAGGACAGGAACAAGCGGGCTCAAATGATTCGTTCGCCTCGAAAGAGGTGATAACGACCTTGCACGTCGTATGCCCATCGAACGACTGATAGCTCCGTGGCTCGAGGCCATCTATATTTATGCTTATACCTGAGGGGCCGCGCGCGCCAGTCAAGTAGGACATGGTGGGAGGCGGCCGGCGATTCACCGCAGCGTTGATACAAGCGAACCAATCCGCACGGGTGCAGCGTTAGGGAGCTGCAGGAAAGGGGGTAACAGCAGATTGGTTACCAGGATAGCGTTAGCGCACCAATCAGATTCTGGTAGCGATACCAGCCTATGATTGGCGGAGATCGTGGCTCGAGCGAAATTGTGACTATAGAACTTTGCCTTCGCCTCGTCGTCTTCGTTCTCGACCCGTCCTCTTGATTATATATCATGGAAAATATAAAATATTAGACTTACTGCTAATATATGATTTCAAGCGAGATCGTTGCCGATCAAAGAGGGCACAGCAAGGAAAATCTTCATTATTAATTTTTTAAATTGCCGCTTACTTGCGGGCGACGAAATCTTGAAGTGTTACAATTTTCTGGAACTAATGAGGCAATTAATAAATGTTTAGATATATATTTCTTGCGAACGATAGTTTGAAATTAATTGAACAATTAATAATAATCATGCATTTGCGTTTTTTATAAAAAAAGGTGGAGGAAAATGCTAATTTTTTCGAAACTCTGACAATACATGAGTTGCGTATTATGCAGTATTTTCTCATATAAGAACTAATAACTCAATTGTTTAAACAAAAATTATTTTTTCCAAAGAATTTGTTTAGTTGCCTTATGTATAGTTTCTTCAGATCGGTTTCGTTAAGGTAACAAAAGACTGCATAATAAGTGATATAATGCGAATCATTCGAAAAGACTAGAATTTTGTACACCTTTCCTACAAAAAATAGCAAATGATATCAAGTGTTCAAATAATTTTTGCAAACTGTCTTTCAAAAAAGTAGCACTCGTTACATTCATGAACTGCGTCATTAATTTAAATTATGATTGCCAAATATCCTCAACAAGGATATATTACTCTGAACATTCGTTAAGTGTGTACATACTTCAATTAGAAAATACTAATTTTTGACAATTCGGTGGAAGCAAAATTATATAAATAACAATTTTTTAAACAATTGGAAGATATATTAAACGATAAATATTATTTTTGAAATTCATCAACTATATCATCGTTCCCGAAAAATAGTAACTTTTCTCGATTTACATGCGATACATATATGAATTTTCTACAAAAAGAACACGAATTTTCAACAAAACACTTTAATTTTTCACCTATAATAGGTAGATTTTCAACCTAAAATAGGATAGTTGAATATTCACTGACAAATGTAGTATACACCAAATGGACAAGTTCAATTTTCAGTTTAAAACCTTTTAAAAATTGTAATTCCTAGTATTGATTTATATAGATAGTTTTTTTTAAATTATGGATTTCAACGAAATTGAGGAAATGTAATTAATATAATCAGAGAACCGGTAAAAAATCTATTATTCAAACCTGTAGTTTTCCTACCAAAATCCCTGATGAGGAAATCTAAATAGGTCTCGAAACTGGTTGATTCTTCTCTTTTTCTCCCTCTTTTTTTCTTTGATATGTATTTGTCTCTAATGAGCCTTAAAGGTGGTAGTTTGAACATTTAATTTCAAATTGAGAATTTTTTCATGCTCTGATTTCAATGCATAAAATTATTGATAAGAAAGTAGATTTCATTTTGATCTCAAATAAAACAAAACAAATTAATTTATATCCAACAAATTGGCATTTTTCTCCCAAAAAGATGCAATTTTCACCAACATACATCAATTTTCAACCAAAAAGAGCAATTTGGAACAAACCAGTTGAATTTTAAACAAAATAATAAAATTAACTTCAACTTCAGTTTTTCGAGAATTCCCTGACTCATTCAGGTTTTCCCTGATATTCCCTGACTTTCCCTGACCATTTTCAAATTTCCTGACTTAATAAAATTCCCTAACCTGTAGCAACACAGCTAACAAAAAAAAAAAAAAAGAAAAACATCACGGATAAATTCGTATCTTAAGTTGCTCAAACTTGCACCCTGCGTGCATCAGGCAACAGATCACGTGTATTTTATGGGCAATTTACACTATCGCCATTGGGTTAGAACCTCCTACAATGGGTAAAAGGGAAGGGTGCCGCCCTTTTAAGGGTGATAACGGATAATCCCAATTTATTGATGCCATATCATACTTCATCGTCTCGTGACTCATAAGGCTATTTTCTCGTGATAGCCTGTTCGCTTTAATCAGCATTCGCGCCGTTTGCTAACGTCATTTATCTCTTCAGTATAATTCTGAAATTTCATAAATCAGTCCCCAACGGAAGAGGAGCACTTTACATATTGCGACGGAACCTCAACGCTTTGAACTTTCGCGATCAGTGATTTCATATGTCGACACTGATATATTCCGAAAGGTCCTTGGGAAATCTTAAACTCGAAGGTTTGGACTCGGAATCTGTTTTCTCATATAAAAGTAGTATTGTTTCCAATCATCCCCTTCTTCGTCACGGATCATTTGTTAAACGCCTAAAATTAAACACAAAACATACAAATACAATATTTGAACAGTCTTCACAGTCCAGGATTCTCTCAAAACTGTGGAAATAGAGGGTTTCACGAAAAAAAGGGAATAAAGGGAAAAAAAATCTTTCAAATGAAATGAATAAATAGGTACTATATTGAATTCAATAGAAAACGCTTCAGATTTCCAGTCGAAATGCATTGTATTCTGAAGAAATTAGTAGAATTTTCGACTAAAAAATATTAACTTTCTACCAAAAGAGATGAATTTTCACAAAATAGTTGATTTTTTGTCCAAATAGTTCAATTTTCAACATACAAATGAATTTTCAAGCAAATTTTTTTTTTTTTTTTGCTACAAAAAACATGAATTTATAATTTAGAAGGAAGTATTTTCGATCCAAAATGACAAATCTGTTAGAAGAAAAGTTGAATTTTTAACAAAATAATTAGATTTTCAAGCAAATAGTGGTGTCTTCTTTCAACCACATAGTTGGATTTCCAACCCATGAATACGAATTTTCAAGCAAATAGATCAACTTTTGAGCGACAGGGACGATTTTCAACAAAATAGTTGAATTTTTAACCTTAAAAGATGAATAGTTAACCAAATGGTTCATTTCCTTAACAAAAATATTAAAAGTCAACAAAAAACAGTTAAATTTTCAACCAAATAATTAAATTTGCAAACCATGAACACAAATTTTTTTAGAAGACAATTGAATTTGCATTTGAAAAGATCGAATATTCTATCGAAATAGATGAGTGTATAACGAGACAGTTAAATTTTCGACTAAGATATATTAAGTTTTAACAAAATAGTTGAATTTCAAATAAAATAATTGAATTTTCAACAAATCAGTTGAATTCTCAACTAAAATAATGAATCTTGAAAATAATTGAATGTACAAAAAATTCACTTTTAAAAACAAGTAATTATCAAACAAACAGTTGCATTTACAACCAAATAGTTGAATGTTCAAGCAAATGGAAAAACTTTTCAACAAAAAGATTAGTTTTTAAGCATATTGTTGAATTTTCAAGTAAGAAAGACGAATTTTTTTAGAAGACAGTTGAAATTAAATACAATCAAATTTAACAAAAAAAAAGATGAATTTTCAACGAAAGATGTAATACATGGTATTTCAACCTAAAAGGATTTTAATCTGAAATTAAAAACAGTTGAATTCAACTAAAAATCACGGTTTTTAAACAAAATAGTGGATATTTCAACTAAAACCATGCAGGAATAATAAAGTGACCTAGTTGCCATTGAAAACTTTTTCGAATCTGACAGGAGCAACCGTACCTTAGTTATCAGTGGTGCCAGGGCTGCAAGTAGTAATCACTCTTCACTGAGTACGCAAGCGCGACGTGTCCTCTTCCACGCACCGGAAAATGCGAGTGAGACAGCTTCTAAAAATAAAGTATGTTTATCAGGTTATGCGAGTTTGTTTTCTTTTGCAACCGAAAAATCAATTCGAGCTGTCAAGTAAAATGAATGGTTGAAAGGCTTACAATATAATTAATACATTTAGTTAAGTGAATGGCTAGCTTAGCCTGACATAAAATTGCGATAAACAATGGAGAACGTTATGAAAGTGGTAAGAATAGATTGTAATTCCCATTTCAAGATTTCATGTTCGTACTATTTCATTAAATGCTATACCATAACCTGATGGGCATACTTTATTTTCAAAAGCTGTCTCACTCACACTTTTCCGTACGTGCGAAGAGGACACGTCGCGCTTGCGCACTCAGTGAAGAGTGATACTACTTACAGGCCTGTCACTTACGGTGACGTTCCTCTTGTCAAACCGCACTCATGGTGAACGGTTTCCTTATTATTCCTCGTGACCAACATAGGTTAAATAATAAAATGAATTAAAAAAAAAAGTATTTGAGCTTTTAACCAAGTAGTTTTATGTTCAATCAAGAAGATGCATATTCTACGAAATAAAATGAATTTACAATACAATACATACACGGTGACCCATTTTAATCTGTGGATCCAAATATCTTTTAAAATACTCTATCTACAAAAATAATGTTCAGACAAAAATTGTACAGGAAATAAAGGTAATTTAAGGATACTATAATTTTGACCTTGAGGTCAATTTTCAAGATCATTTGAAGGTCACGAAAATTTTTAAAAATTCCGACCGCTTTTTTTGACTGTGGATTTAAAAAGAGCGAAAAATTTCACGTCAAAAATATTTTATGAGAAATTTGCTTTTGTGACCTTGGAAAGGTCAAAAATCAAGTTCAAATGTCTAAAAAAACGGTCAGATGCCCTTTTTGGGACCAATGTTCTGTACAATTTTTTTGTAGATGAAGATGTTTGGATCCATAGATTAAAATGGGTCACCGTCATTAAATGGGTCAACGAAACTGATGAATTTTTCACTAAAAACGGTCCGTTTTCATTTAGAAATGGAGTAGTTAATGTCTGAGTTGAAATAATTAATTTAAAAAAACGATTTGTCAGCAAAATATTTAGTTCTTTAACCACTAAGAGGAATGCTTGACAAAAACGTTCAATTTTTAAATCAGAAGTTGAATTTTTAACCCAGAAACATGAATTCGTAATGAAAAATTTAATAGTTGAATTTTTTACTAAAAACGGTAAAATTTTAACCAAAAATGGAATACTTACATTATCAGTTTAAAAAATTTATTTTCAGCTAAAAAACGAATTTTCAACAAAATTGTGAAATACTAAACAATGAAAATGAGCTTTGAGCAATGTAGTTTATCTTCTGACCAAGTAGTGTAATTGAAAAAAAAAGAATTTTTAATGAAAAACTTGATAGTTGAATTTCCAACTAAAAGCGATCTGTTTTCAGTAAAATATGGATTAGTTACACTTGCAGATAAAAAATTAATTTTTAACTAAAAACACTAATATTAAATAAAATAGTGTAATCTTAAATCAGATAGGAGTATTTAAGCAAAATATATAAATTTAAAACCAAAATATAATAGTAGACTTGTTGATTAAAAATAATTAACTTTCTTGCAAACAGGTGAAAAAGGAGGAATTATTTAAAAGGGGGAAAGAATGTGAAGTCTCTGTTTAGATGATTTACTTGTGAAATAGTCACTAACTTTCATTTTTCTAAGCATTTCAAAAAATCGTTATTCACGTATATATTTAAGATGTGTGATGTCACAATCTGCGTTAACACCCGCCCTCCCTTATCATAATCGTCACGTAACATGTCAAACCCTCTCCCCCTGGCAGTGTGACGTAGTTTGTGAACCACCCATTTGTAATACACTTAGTATGACAAATTAGGGTTGCTTTATTTTAAATGAAACAAATTTAATCAATTTTTATCTATTTCCGTTTCCTCTCTTAAATCATATTTGACAACAGAATTTTGATTTATCACTCGCCGAACTCCTGCATAGCACTTTTATCATGCGATATAATAATTCGAACTAATTAATGGAAACTCGGGAACAATGGACATACTGTTCACAAATGAAGTAAAAACGTTCTGCCCTCAATAGATAGAACCAGATATAAAATTTAAATGATATAAATCGTATCTCCAGAATCGGCTTTGTGTTTTTTTCTTTTTTTCGCTCTCTAGGCTTCTGTATTATTATTGATGAATTGCAGACACTCCTTTACAACGGAAATAATTGGACAGTTGAGTTACAATGCGGATCTGCAACGTCGATATGTCGAGTTCGTCGGAAGCCAGTTTATCAAACACAAACGATTTAACGAAGTGATTTAATTACTGAGAGGTCCAATTAATTCTGCTTACGAATATTTCAGCTTTGCTGAAACCGCTGTTTCTACTTGTGCATGCAATGTGCTCTGCCGCTTCTAACCACAAAAGGAAAGCGAGATGTGACCTGCGATGTTGTAAATAATTTGAATCCTGAAAGGAATATAGTTTTTTTTACTCATTCTAAAGTAGACTATCGAATTTGTTTACGTAACCAAACCCTTTTATTCGTACAATGTTTTTATGGAAGTGCTCTCATGAAAAATAAAATTTAAGAAATCAAAGAGTTTTAAATTGTGCAATATTGGATAATAAGTTTTTAAGATAGGTAAGAAAAGTATTCCTGTTTTTTTTCAACTGATTCATTTCATTGTTTGAAGTTTCGAAACACACAAGTCAAGACACAACTGTAAAACGAAATAATGTTCAATTTAGACACGGAGAAACTATTGGTCGTAAAGTTTGGTATTATAATATTTATTTTCACAAGGATTTCATGGCAAGCAAGGACACAGTCGAAAAAATAGTATTGATTGCCACAGCGATACGAAAATTACTTTTTTGTCCGACCTTCCTTGAAAACGCGCCATTGCATGCACGCAAAGCAGGCGTAAAGTGGCGGCTTGCAGCCCAGTGACGTTTGCTCATGCGCACTCCGTCGTCGGGCCAACAAAAACTTTATGCCCGCTACACATGAAAGTTTACGCCCGCTACATAAAACTTTACACCCGCTACACATACAGTGTCCCCCGCAAGTGAGAATATGGAGGAATTGATCTTTATCTTTGAAAAAATTGTATTGCTAGACCCGACAGTCTCCCTTCTGCAAAGTACGCTATTTCTTCCTTTCACCTATAAGCTAAAATTGTCAAGTACACCAAACATCTTCTATCTTGCTTCACATGCTTGTTTTCAAGGAGGGGGACAAAAAGTATGGTGTATATCAAGGGCGTAAAGCTATTTTGCCTTCTTTACGCCCTCGATACACAATATACTATTTTCCCGACTTAACTACAATAGCCGTATATCCAGCCCGATTTGCGGGTATAACCCCTCCTATTCCTAACCAATCGGTCACGCATGCTCAGTTCCGCTTCATTACTCCTTTCGGGGAGTAATGAAGCTTAATTACTCCCTAGGGAGTAATAAACCGGTACTGAGCATGTGCTGATTGGTTAGGAATAGGTGAGGTTATCCCAGCAAATCGGGCTAGATATACGCGGCTATTGTAGTTAAGTCGGAAAAAAGTATCGTATGCTTCTCGGGAGGACGCGCATTTTCACCTCATGTGATTTGCTGCCCTCCCTTCGCTCGGGCAGCAAACTTCACACTCGGTGAAAATGACGCGCGTTCCACCCATGTAGCATAATGTACTATTTATGAAAAACCGGACGGATTTTGTATCTTTCTGTGCGTGCTTGTGGGAGGCGAAGTTCCCGTTTGTAGGAAGGGCTACTTTGCCGGCCACGGCGGTAAAAATATACTTTTGCAGAGTGCACGCATGCGCTTTTGCTTCAAGCGGCGACACTCTCCTGCTCTCTCTTCTGAAGTATGCGCGGTACATATGACTGATATTTGTAGACTGTGCAATACAGTTGGACGGAGCATGCTGGCCGACAACACACAGCAACACGTGAGTCAGATTGCACGAAAACCCGAGTATTTCGTCAACTGATAACAATTACTTTGCGTGTCGCGATGGCAAATGATAATCAAGATGGAGATTTTATGCAGTGCACACCACCTCACATGTCTAGAGTATGACGGGTATGAAGCTCACGTCCCACATGTAATGTTATGTTTAATTTTATTCATAGCTATTGAAATTCATTGTTTGTTGAATTTTTCCTTACAAGGGGCTACGCCCCCCGAACCCCACACGCTGGCTCCGCCCCTCAGACCCGCCGGGACACCAACACGAATTCCGCCCCCCCCCCCCCCCCCAGAACTTGACACTCGATACCCACTCACATACAAAAAACATATCGGTTTTGCATAAAATATCGTGTGTCACTCCGCAGCAAACCTTTGACGACCTCGCACGCTGTTTGCAGTACTTGGCTATGCGCGCGCCGAAGTATTGCAAACAGCGGCCTCGGAGGTCAAAGCCGTGTGATTTGCTGAGTCGTAACGCAAAATTCTACTTCCATATTATTTATAAATATACTCCGATCTTAAAAATTGTCATTTAGAGTTAGAAATACTAATATTTTCGATACAAAAATTGAAATTAGAAAAAGAGTTATTCACAAAAATAATCAAAGCGTAATTACAATAAGTAGCAGTTTAAATAACATTAATTGCAAAACAGGCTAGAAAAATTTCCATTGTCAACAGATAAGTGCAATGCGTAGAAAAATACATGAAAATAGTGCTTTGCGAAAAATTCACATTCAGAATAGAAAATTCACTGCCAAATGGCGTCATGCGCGCCGAGGTTCATTAATCTTCAATTTCATTAATTCGCTTAATGCTCTGAATAATCTAAAATTTGCTAAATTCCTCAAATTTCCTACAGGCATTGAAATCGCTGAAATTATTTAAGTTCCTTGAGTATTCTACATTGCTTAAATCTCTTCAATCCTTAAATTCCCTGAATGCCCTAAAATACCCGAAATCCTTATATTCCTTGAATGACATAAATTTCTTGAATATTCGAAATTCTCTGAATTCCTTGATTTTCCTAAAATCCTGTAGTTCCTTGAATGTCCTGAATTTTCTGGACTGTATTAATTCCTCCAATTTCATGAATTTATTGAGTTCCTGCAATGCCCTGAAAGCTCTGACATTCTCTGAAATCCCCAGAAGCTTCGAATATCTTAGGAATATTTGAAGAAATTCCTGAAATTCTCTACATTTCTTAAATTCCCGTAATATTCTTAATTCTTCTAAATCCCTGAATTTCTTTTATTCATCTGACTTCTTCTGAAAACCTAAATTGTTTGAATTCGCTGAAATCGCTGAATTTCCTAAACGATCGGAATTATCTGGAAACCATGAATTTCTTAAATTCGTCGGAATTCTTTGCATCATTTTGAAGTTCTTAGAACTCATGAAATTCTCAAAATTTATGAGATAACACGAATTCAGCAACTCACGCCAATTTAAGGAATTCAGACGATTGAGGGAATTCCAAGTATTTTGAAATATTTGAAGGAACTTATGGAATTTAGAAGAATTAAAAAAATTCAGATGATTCGAAGAATTTAGATCAATTCATATA
>CAKNWW010266834.1:0-14092 GCA_932074435.1 Andricus kollari
AGAAATCCTTTAAAATCTTTAGAAGTTTCTTAAATTTTCATTCCATTTCAATTACTCCCTAAAGTTCTTTAGAAATTCTTTGAAATTCCCTGAAATCCCTTGAAATCTTTCAAATCCATTGATACCCTTTTAAAATCCCCTGAAAATATTTAAATCCTGAAATTTCTTAGAATCTTGTAAAATACGCTAAAATCTTTCAAATTATTAGAAATCCATTCGTATTTTTTCATTTTTTAAACTTTAAAGTAATGGGAAATCCTATAGGATCCTAAAAGTCTGGTGAAATCCCTAAAAACCACTTGAAATACTTTGAAATCTTGTAAATTATATTGAATATTGTAACTGATCTTGAACATTGATGAAACTTTTTGATATCTTTGAAATTCTTTGAAATCTATCAGCATACTCTAAAAGGTTTGAAACCCTATAAAATCTTGAAATGAGAATACTTTAAAATCCCTTGAACTCTATTGACATCTTTGAAATTTCTTAAAATTTTCAGAAATCCCTTAAATTGTTAAAAAAAATTTGGAAATCTTGGAAATTCTCTAAAATCCCTTCAACTCTTTTAAAATACCTTTAAAGCTTTAAAACCCTATAAAACACCTTAAAATTCCTGAAATCAATTAAAATATTTAAAACCCGTTTGAAATCGGTTGAAATCTTTGAAATCTCGTGAAATATTTAGAAATTCCTTGAATTGTTTAAACAAACTTTGAAATATTTGAATTTCTCTGAAATCCCTTGGTCTCTTTTAAAATCCCTTGAAATCGGTTGAAATCTTTGAAATCTCGTGAAATTTTTAGAAATCCCTTAAATTGTTTTAAAAAATTGAAATCTTTCATATTCTCTGAAATCCCTTGGACTCTCTTAAATCCCCTTGAAAACGGTTGAAATCTTTGAAAGCCCGTGAAATTTTTAGAAACCCCCTGAAACGATAAAAAATGTTTGGAAATCTTTGAAATTCTCCAAATCCCTTGGACCCTTTTAAAATACCTTAAAAGCTTTGAAGCCCTATAAAATACCTCAAAATTCCTTAAATTAATTGAAATCTTTTATAACCTCCTAAAATAGGAGATTTGAAATACCGGTTTGAAATTTTTTATATTTTTAAAATCCTTGAAATCTTTTAAAAATTTCATTTTTTAGATGGCAGATCATTTATTTTAGTCACAATCTAGCGAAGAAGTTAGAAAATAATTTTAACCGCAAAGTGAAAAAATAGTTGCATCATGAGCATTTTGAGAAAATAGTAGCATTTGTGTCATTTTTTTTCAAAATACTAGCAAAATAAAAGTGTCAAAAAGCGTAAATAGTGGCGTGAGTCCGAGGCCTGTACAATATTATAAATTGAATAAAAAAATTCAAAATAAACGTCCAACTAATTAACTCCGACGTGTATCAATTAGCACGTTTAAATGGACAATTCAAATCTAAATTACAACCTGCACTTCTCAAGGACAATAATTTGTCGGTGATCATGTTACGTGGCAACGAGAAAAAAAAGTAAAATTAATGCTATTACATAGCTCGTTAACTGACACCGTTCTGAACAATAAAACCGATACCTGTCCTGCATTCAGCATGTACAAAAAACTAAGCCATTGTCAAATTATTGAAAATGTGGTTTCAAGGTATCTTAGTGTAAGAGCGAGAATTGGAAAAACCGATAATAGGCCAATTACTGTAACTGGCGCCTCTAGCGTTTATCTCGTAAATAAAACATGATTGATTCCGCCAATATAAGCTCCTGTTGAAATTACGTTCTTGTCTCGATGTCGTCTCAGTTAAGCTCGTCATTCCCGGGATAAATGAAACAGAGACAAGAGATGAAAAAGTGGTGAAAAGTCATTGCAAAATCTTAGGCGCGTGCCTCGACCTCCTCAATAAAGCGTGACGTTTCGAAAGATACACTTCAACTGCTGTAATTATATTAAAACCACTGAAAGTGGCCAGCAATTAATCTCCATCTTCGGAAACTTAAGCTTTGAGTCTTCTCTGCACGTGCGCTGAGAAACTACAATACAGAGCCGAGAAAAAATTAATTGGGATCGTTTTTATTAAAACTGTTGTAATTTGACATTGTTCGGTCAGAATTGAGGAAAAGTTAAAATTATAAATTAATTATATTTGCGGTTACAAACTGCTATGTGACACTAAAAAAGTATGAAAAGCTTGCCTGTTATCCTAGTTGCGTAGAAATAAAACGAGTAAAACCTACAATTAGAAAGACTATTTCTCAAAATGCAAATTGTAAGAATGAAATTTAAACAACAAACATTTAAAATTAAAATTTCAACCATTCGTAAATTGGAAATCTCAAAAAAATTAACAATTTGAATTTGCAAACATTCTATACTTTAAAAATTAAGATTTTTAAACACTAAAAATAGAAACCTCAATAAAATTTATAACTTGAAAAAATGTAAAATTTGAAGCATTTAAAACGCAAATATTACATAGTTTTAAAACCTGAAAAATATAATAATTGCAAATATAAACTTCAAAATTTACAATCATCATTTCGAAACAATAGAATAAATAATTAAAAAATTAAATGTTCAAAATTAAGCTAATTAGCTGTGGTCAGAATAAGATAAATGCTCAAATTTTAAATCTAATAAATTAAACAATAATAATTTTTCATTTTTACGGCTTATAAAAACAAAATAATTAAAAAATAACAGCATTAAAATTTAACGAATTTTCGAAAGTGAATGGCTAAATTTGATGTACTTGAAGTTCCGAACGTTCAAATGAACGACATTTTTTACTGATGACTTTGTTAACCAAAAAAAGTACTGAAATGTTTGTTTATTTATATTGGAAATAATTGATTATTGAAACATAATTATAATGCATATTTTAAATTGCAAGTGGAACAATATTTATGGGTGAAATAGAAATGGCGAAAAATATTTCGTTCATCTGAACGTTCGGAACTTCAGGTATATCTAAATTTGCCATTTTATCGTGCATAATTTGAACTCTGAACGCGTTCAACATTCAACAATTAAAAAATGATACTGAATACAATTATTTAAAATCATGCCAATTTGGGATTCGACAATTTGAAATTCAACTTTAACAGTTTCAATTTCTTTCGGTGATCTGAAAATAATGATTTAACTTTAACAGTCTGTGCGTTACTTGTTACAAATACTTTTTAAGAAGTAATTCAAAAAGGCTCTACATTATCTGATTAAAACACGTATAATATTTTTTCACTATTTTTGTAATCTAAAGGAAATTAGTGACCATATTTTAACTTATCCACATTTAGAGTGTTGTTTTGAATGATTTAAATATACACACTTTTGTGTCTTAATTATTTCTTCTTATTTATATGTTTCACTACTTTATCGATTTCAATTATCCATTGCGCATTAGCTTCAAAAAGAAAAACTAATATAATAAAATTAGTTAATACAGTCCCGTGCAGAAATTGCCCAACATGTTCCCAAGTTCCGATCTGGGCCCGATCGGATTTTCCACATGTGGCCGCAAGGGGGCAGGTGGTGTGGGTGGCGTCGGAACCACTTCCCAACGGGTTGAAGATGAAGGTAAGTTTTAATTCACCAGATTCAAAATAAAAATCATGAAACCTAAATCCCACAAGAAAGACAAAATTAATGTTTCATTTTTTTTAAATATATGTTTAAATCTAAATAATCTTATTAACAGTGTAATATGTTCATTTTATTTTTAATGTAAATGGATGATTGCCAATATCAGGGCACAATTTAGAAAAGCTTCAAAATTTTAGACGACTTTGTTTAGAAATAATAAATAAAAATACTTCAAACATGCCAGGTGATGCGATGTCCCAAACTACAAATTTAAAATAGAAAATTGCTAAATGTATATCATTAAGCTATTTCCCTTTCGGCGAGCCTCTAGGGGTAAGCGTGACACTACCCGAGTCGGGTAGTGTTTTTTAGGTGGATAGTTTCTTGTAGTAAATAACTACAAGTGTGGGCTCACCACACCAACGACCGCCAACAGCAACGCAGTAGTATCAGACGGTCACCCATCCAAGTACTAACCGCGCCCAACACTGCTTAACTTCAGTGATCTAACGGGAACTGGTGCTTCCAGCGTGGTATGGCCGTTGACATAAATAAATAATATTTAAAATATATTTGTAATAATTTGGGCTTATGAAAATCAATTGAAATTAGTTGCAAAAGATGATTATGGAGTAATAAGTTAAATATTTTGCAGTTAAAGATAAGAAGAATAAAGACTCTAAACTTTAAAATAATTTATATTGCACATAAATTTCGAAAAAATAAATAAATAAAAACGAAAAATTGTTAGAAAAGAAAGAAGGACTTAAAATAATTTATTATCTCAAACTAAATTTTTAGTTTGCATTTACCGCGCTTATCTTGAAAGATTTTGATTGGTCGACTGTTCGCATTCGATTGTAAGCAATGAAGATAGGCACCATTGCAAAGATAAATATAATGGTGAAAAGTTTTTTCTTAGTTGTATCGTTACATTTTGGATCCTCTTCAAAAGAGATATTTTCAGCTTGCAAAGATACAGATAAGTTTTTCCCAATAAATTGATTATAAAATAAAGCGTTAAAATGACAGTAATGTTTTTAAGGAATTCACAATTTATTTTTAGCTTCTGAAGATTTCCGGCAATGTATTCGAGAAAGCGTTGTCATTTTGAGCGCCTTTACTATTTATGTGAATAAAGAAAATATTTTCAAGCTTTTTAGAATTTCATATGTTCTTGCTTATAATGTGAAAATACAGATTACTTCATACAAAATATATGAATATTCGGATGAGTAGTTTTTCGAACATAACCTCACTTTTTAAATCTCTTTTCACGTGCCCCATGTGCGTTAGTCAATCAATATCCATATGGAAAGTTTGACACCGGTAAAGAATTTAAAGCAAATACGTTTTTAATCTATGTTTAAAAAAATAAATATTGCCATTTTATGTTTCAAAAATCAGTTTCTTGCAGAAATTGATTCTAGCGGTGATTTTCAAGACAATGGTATCTTGCACGAGTTCATAAAAAACGAGAACGACTGCAACTGAATCTCCGGATAAGGTTGAGAAAAATTTAAGGATAGTTATTTTTTTATTTACTATAATTATTACTTAAAATATAATTGATCTAACCAAGATTGTGTTTTCTGTTTAGATGACTTGCTGATAAGGAAAATTAGGAGTTTGAGGACTGAAATTAGAGAAGTGCAGGCTAATAAAGACTCTCTAATGAATATGTTCGAGGATATATCCTGCACAAACTACTTCCCAAAGCTAACTATTTATTGCTATTAAAAAACCTTTTAAATGTTACTATTTGTAGAAATAAAAAATTCAGGAGGCCATATCTGGTCTAGACCAGGCCCACATTTTCTAGGCCCAGATCTGGGCCCGATCGGGTAGGGCGTTTCATTTCCGGTCTGGCGCTAGACAGATTACCCTATCGGGGCCACATTTTTCCCGATCGGCGCCACATCAAAATTTCTGCACGGGGTAGAGAAATTTGTCACACAATTCGTACAAAAAGTAGCTTTTAGTAGAATGAGACCGAAAAAAGTATTCAAGAAGTAAACTCATACCAAAAATGTGTATAACAAGTGTTGGTAAAAGTAGGGCAGTTTGAAATATGCGGGCGTATGTTTGAATTTATAATAGTGAAAAATAGTACTTTCTGAAAGATGACAATTGTATACTAATTATCACGAATATGTTGATTCTAAACTCTGAAGTAACACTGTGCTAACTATTTGAAAAACGGATTTCACAAGACTTGGATAACAGAAAAACGGTGCACGACGACGAGTGTAATCTTTCGGGTCGGTGCACCGTGAAGTTAGGTTTCCAACGGGAAAAATGCCAGAATTTTCTCTTTCGACATAAAATAACACAAGCGTTAAGAAAGCCAAGTGGCGCTTCCTCGTAAAACTTCCTCAAGTCAATTCTGATCCAAATATCGTTGAGTATACTAAATAATTTTGCTATATTTCATTTGGAGAAATTTTTTACATATTTACTGAAATAAATGTTTGCATATGGGCAATAGTCAGTAACCTTTATATTTGATGTCCTAGTTGTTTATTGGCGTTTGAAAATAGGGTTAAGATTAACTGACTATGAGATTCTTTTGACTGTGATAAAAACTACATCGGACAATAGTTTTTTATTCATAAACTGATTGTCCTGAGTATCCATTTTACATTTTCACACATTTTAAAGTTCGTCATTTTTATATTTCATAACATGAAAGCCTAAAAATCACGTGCGTTGTTTAAAAATTACTCTAGGATCTAGATAAATTAATCAAAATCATGTAGGGTGCAAAGAAAAACTATATAATTGGATCGTCAAGTTTGTCCTAAAATTTCTGTGTCGGTGGTGTAACGCGCGGTAACATTTTGTACTTCGACACCGCGCCAAAAACGTTTACATTTTTGTTTAAAACAAGGTTTGCTACAAAAAAAACTTTAAATTAATAAAATGCATAGTAGATATCTTATTTTCAATCATATGAATGCAATTACAAGTGTCGACCAAAAAAATCCGTGTACTTTAATATTTATATCAATGTTTGAAAAATTGTCGCTGGTGTAACGATCGCTAGTGTAACGAAATCAGAAATTTAAATGTGTGAAGCTTGCTGTTTGTTGGGAAATTATAACCTGTCATTCTGACATGCGTTTAAAATGTTCGAATTGTGATATACAAAACATGAAGAAATAATTGTTAAGAAGAATTGAAAAGGAGAAAGTAAGGTCAGGATGTTTTATTTGAAAATTCTGTAATATGTGTTGTCTTCAAATTAAAAAAATAGCTTTCCACTGGTTTACATATTTCGAAATAACATGAATAACCTCTGATTTAAACATTTTTTAAATCACATTAATAGCCCGTGGTATCAAGTAAACTGTGTATAACAGTAGGAATATAATTTTGGTCATTAGAAGAAGCAATAAATAAAAGGTCATATGTGTCGCTATTCTATTCTATTGTCAAAATCTCTTTGACGAAAATCTTAAAGTTTTGGACAATTATTGCATATAAAATTTAACAAAATATTCAGAACAAAATTATTTCAAAATCGCAATTACTTTATACACAAAGTTTGAAACGCTGAAGGAAGTATTGAAATACAAATTTCTATAAACAGAATCTATGCAAACTGCACTCAAGCTTTATAAATATATCGTCGATTCATGCTAACAGTTAAGATAGTTAACAGCACGTGGACGAATCTTAGAATAAATTAATCTGTTCACTTACATGCAGAACTCAAATTACAGATTGAAATTTTATCAGTTTCAATTGAAATGAAATGATCGTGCATTATCGGGCATAAAACAGTCAAACAATTGTATATAGCTAGATGAGTGAAAATGGCATGGACGAATTACGTAAAGATGTTATTTATCGAGAGTCTTAGTAGCAAAAGAAGGTGAGAGGTACTCCGACCTTTTATGCATTCTATACACAATGCCTCGCCAGCAAGTGTTTAATGAGACGTTTATGTGTTTAAACAAGAGACCTGATTATCGTACATCGTGGAAAATGCACTTAGCAAAACCATTTATTTTCACGTCAGCGAACTTCGCGATTAGAGAACAATTTTCAAGCAAAATGAGACTTGAGACATTAAGATACTTTACAAATTAATTTGTATTTAACATTTAATTTATTTGAGGTATATTTCATTTGATAAAAATAGTAACAGGTAAGAATAAGAAACAAAAAATGTGATTTATTATTTCTTTAAATCCTCTAGGTGAAAAAATCGTCATTTTGAAATTGATGTCGATGGAATTTGTATGGAAGATCGCGTGCCCCGTTACTTCGGCCACGACCTTCCGCCTCGGGAAAGTTAAAACCCGTATCAATGCCCGCAGCGAGATACAACAGCCGTACGATATGTATAATCGGATAGGTTGGTTCGTTAAACTGTTTCCAAGAATCTGATCGATATTTTCTTGCCAAAAGAAAAGCGAATGCAAAAATACTGCATCGAAAAAATCACATTTTTCTGTTTTTGTAAGGTGGGGGAGTTGCATATTGTTTAATTTACAAACTAAATCAACTTCTTTTCCTTATCCAACAATGGTTTTCCACAAGATATTTTGCTCTATCCCTCGGTTCGTCAAGTAGCCTTTCAAATGTTTAAAGAATTTCTCGAAATTTAGTTCATTTTCCTAAACTTTATAAGTTACAATATTTAAGCAGTAAAAAATAAAAGTTACATTGCAAATATTTGCTGATAGTTTTATTAAGTAAAGGAATGTACTATATTTTTTTAATCAATCAAATTTTTTTATATAACAAAATACATATTTAATAAAAACAAATTTGGTTTCAATCCGCAAAAAATATTTTTCTGAATATAATAAAATATGAAAATCATCTTCATGTGTTTTCAATTTTTAACTTGCAAAAGTGGTGCTGTTTTATATTCATAACTTCCTTTCCCGTATTATATACCAAAGTTACAAAATTTACGTTCATTATCAGTATTTTGTTAAATATTTGAAATTTGTTTAAGGAGGAAAATAAATTCGAATTTAGGATGTAATACGTATATATTTAGTTTTAATGTCATCATAAATTTAGATAGCCCACATTCACCCGCATAATTGATAAGAGCCAGGTAAAAGTTTCCAAATGAAGTATTTTATCAAACTAATTTCACTTAAATAGCTGAGTACTTTTACAACTGAATTGGTTCTAATTTATAATTTTATACAGTTTTCAATATTTTTCATTTGAAAATTATCTGGAAAAGGGCGGCTTATAGATCCACCGAAATTCGGTGAGCCTTGACACTTAAAAAATTTTAAAAAAGCTTTGCTTTCGTACTTAAACGTTCGAGTATGAAATTGTTCCATTTTTAATGTTTAATTTTCAACTTCAAACCCTCCAAATGTAGAATTAATCTTTATTAGGTTGGTTAATTTGCGGAGATTCTCTTTCGAATACTCCACTCTCTTTAAGTGAGTGATATTTCACTATTACTCAGTGAAAATCGTTACTTATTTGAGTCAGTGACCGATTTTCACGCAAAAAAATTCGTGGTTTATGAAGTGTGAAAATCATATAATGAAAGAAAAATTCACGATTTTTTGAAAAAATCCGAATCCGCGGCGTTTTAGCTTATCGAAAAAGCCTACTTTTAAATTTTGATTTGTTAAAATTATCAGAGATTCGAAATAGGACTTGAACATTAATCCACAGATTATATGAAATATTTTAATGGGTCAACTGACAAAATTCTCAAAAATTATCGGTTGATTAGTGCAAAAAGTAGTTTAATGATAATTATTTACAACGTGTACGATCTGGGGAGAACTTGACGTTTTTGCGCTCGGTCCTGCATTACATATAAGATATGCTAAACGAATAACGGTTCTGAGACACGTTTACAGCGACAAAAAAAGTAAACCCGGCTCGAATAGGTAATTGTTGGTACTGGTACAGTAGGTCAAATTCTCAATAAGATGGCGACGATCTCTATTTTGAAGCAAAATCATTCCATGAATCAAAATTATATTTAAATGAATATAAATAAATAAAGATTCAATTAATAAATATTTACTAAACAAAACAGAACTG
Organism: Andricus kollari; assembly: GCA_932074435.1. Taxonomy (NCBI): domain Eukaryota; kingdom Metazoa; phylum Arthropoda; class Insecta; order Hymenoptera; family Cynipidae; genus Andricus; species Andricus kollari. The sequence continues at coordinate 9,609 of CAKNWW010266834.1, forward strand.
ATAACCCGGTTATAATGAAGACCTCCTGCAACTCTCGTTCTTCCTCTATAAGCGCCATTTAAGCACTGTTACTTTCGCACTTAACTGTTTACGCACTTTTAAGATGCGCAAAAATCACGTTAGGATAATCGGTGAACGAACCGAGAATGACCGAGTTATGTAATCTGGAGAAAATAGACTGCAAACAACGTACGCTGCACTAATCGCATCAGGTGGGTAAAGTTGACAGCACCATTTCATAATTTCGTGATTTCTTCTAAGCAATAATTAAGAGGACATTTAAGGCTAATTTAATGCCTTAACGCCAAATTTTCGGCTCTGCAATTTAAAACAAAAAAACCGGTGGTGCTGCCACACTATAAAAACTAGAGATCTCTTTTTTTACGGTATAAAATTTTTAGTGTCCTGTTTTTGAATAGGATAACTTCATGCTCTTATTTTCAATGTAAAACAAATGATTCTAGGATCCCACTAGTGGTCTCATTTTAGTACTACTTAAGACTTTTTTTTCTGAGTCTTATTGTAATACCTGAAAATAGCCCTGAAATAATACTTTGTTTTTACAGTGCAACTTTACGTAAAATTAGCAGCACTACCTTTAAAAAAACGGTCAAAGTGTTAAAATTTCGTATTTATTTTTTTACAGGATTTTCCGACTCATTTAAAGCTCACGAAATATGATCAAAGAATGTTTTTAAAAAATTGGTTAAACAATTTTTCTAAAAACTAATTGAACAAATTTCTTTTTACATCATAGAGGCTCATGTAAGGCTCTCTGAATATCGTGGTTCTCTAAAATTGTTTATGTTTTTTTTAAATATTAAGGTTAACATTAGATTAACATTTTTAACATTAGGTTAAGGCTCAAAGTTAGCAGCACCACCTTAGAAAAACGCTACCTTAATGTTGTAAAAAGGATTTTAAAAATTCTGTAGTACTACAATATTCAGAAAGCCTTACGTGGGCCGGAAAATATGGTGTGAAAATAAATTAAAAAAAAATTGTTCAGGCAAGAATTGTTTAAAGAATTTTTTTTTAATTTTGTGATCATATTTCCTGAGCCTTAAATGAGCCGGAAATTCCTATCAAAATATAAATTCGAAATTGTAACCCCATGACCGGTTTTCTAAGGTAGAGCAGCTAACTTTACGTAAAGTTGGCAGCACCATCGGTTTTTTTAAATTGCAGAGCCGAAAATTTGGCTTTAGAGCATTAAATTAGCCCTAAATGAACCCTTAATTATTGCTTTGAAGAAATCTCGAAATTATGAAATGGCTCTGTCAACTTTACCCAGCTAATCGCATCCTATAAGCATTAATAGCAATGCTTGCAAGTAATTGAATCACGTGCATTAGCCGCAATATCATTATTTCTGGGGAAACCGGAAGTGAACTTTGTGGTCTGCCTTAAATTGCCGTGACAATCTTTACAACTTATTCCGAGAATAATTCACAATATAATATATCAAGAAGTAAAGTTAAGACAAATTAGTCAATTTGTTAATTTCGATCATATGAATTAAGGGGAAATATAAACATTAGGGAAAATAAAATTAGGGGGAGTATTCATCCGCCTCGTTCACAGTTGTCGTCTAAAACTGATTTTTGGTATTTTAACAATAAAATCTGCGTTGCAAAATTAAATAACAATGTTCTTTAATTTATGAAAGTAATTTTATAAAAGAACAAGTACTTTCTTCATGTTACAAGCTTTTAAATATGTTTGACTGCAGGATATTCTTAAATATACTCCTGTTATCACTATCGAATAAATAAAGAAAATAATAATAATAAAAACACAATTAATCAATTTTTTAACTAGTTGCTAAAGTCCATGACTTTGATCAATAATTAACACAAATTTTGTTAATTATTTACTTATGTACTTAAAATTCAGTGCAAATTAACATATTAATATTTTCAATAAAATATATTTTTCTGAGATTAGTGGAAATGATAAAAAGACGTTTGATTTAAATAAGTATAAATCCAGTACTATAAATTTAATTTTACAAATTTAAAAAACTTCATTATTTAATTTAAAATTGGAACTTTTAAAACAAATTTAAGCACGTTCGAAAAAATTCCCTGACTTTCCATGACCAACAAAATTTCCTGACATTACCAGGTTTTCCAGGTGAGTACACATTCTGGAAAAGCTGATATGTATAAAAATTTATAAGCGGTTTTCACACACCTGACCTCCGTCCCAGCAGAGATATCGTTTCCGAAATAGCCAGTCTTCTCTGGATTTTATTAATAGCAAAGCAGATGACGCGAATGTTCCGTTGCACAGCTATTATTGTGCCATCCTACGACCCCTTTTCGGTTCGTTCCAAAAGCTCTCATTGTACTTCTAGATACTGAGAGACTCTTGACAAAATCTCAGAGAGAAACAGAGAGAGCATAAGTACATACGTACTTAAAACACGAACAGAGCAGTACGTAACATAATTCCTAGGGCCTAATTTAGACAAACAAGCCCGCTTTAACTTTAGTGGTGCTTCAATCCCCTTCTATAAGAACCCTGATGGTTAAAACCGGGACTGGGGAGGATTTTTCCACATAAAATCTTAATTCGTTCCTTGATTTATTATATTTTTAAATACGATCAAATAAATATTTGTCTCCAATCATATTTTGACTAATTTAAATCGAAGTGTTTTCTCGTTCTGAAATTCGGGATGACAAAAAAAAACCCTTCGCCAATTCTCCCTAGTCAAATATATTCGCCATCCTACCGGAAAATTCGTACCGAAATTTCAAGATTCGTAGACATGGTCAATTTAAATTTCAAATAAACAATTATCGAAACGATAGATAATCACCAATGCAGTTGTGAACTGTTTGCAACATTAAATTGGTTTATGCATAGAAAGAGGAAATTCCTTCTGGCACAGGAATTCATCGCGTCAAGTGCGGTTCTGGTCGCGAACCGATAAGATATTCACTTTATTTATATTTGTGTGCACTTGATACCGTTCGATCGTCAACAAAGAGGTCTTTCACTCCGATTCATTTCTGCACGTTGGGTTTTATGCAAAAGATAAATACATTTGAGAGCTGTATATGTTGCGGATGTACAGAAAGTTACTCAAGTGCATCGATCCCGGATATTTATGATCTAAAGAATGGTATGTATTCTGAAACTCCAACATTAAATAATAGCACTGTCTTATTACATAACAATAGAAGATGTAAGTCCGGAATTCTTTGCGAAAGTATAATTATGTGACATAATCAATCTCTTTAAGCCTTTAAGACCTACTGGGAACTTTAGTTCCCAAAAACGCGTTCAAAATCCATAATTCGGGTCTTAAAGGGTTAAGATTCTTTGCATATTTTTTAATTCATTTTTTTTGTAAGTAATGCTGATTATATTATTTGATCAATAAGATTTTCTCTTTTTTAATATTATTTGAGAGAAAAACCTAAAGCATGAAAACTTTGTAAAAAATTGAAAACCACAATCAACACGGTTGAAAACCGCATAATTTAGTCGATTGCAATGATTTGATCCAAAATGTAAAAAAGTGATATAATATGTTTCACTGTTAATATTTTAAATAAATTAACGATAATGTTTAAGAAAGGAGTTTTATCGACTCTCAGTTTATCTCTCAAGACATGGCGGTTTCTAGAAAATGTAAACGAAAAAAAAAATTTTTTAAGTGTTCAGTGAACTAATTAGTATTTTTGAAAGTTTTGAATGATCTTATTCATAATTTTCAACCTCCTTTTTATGAATTTGTAAGAAATAAATCACTGATGAGGGCCCATAATCGAGTCCGAAACGTCTGACTCAATGATAAATTGATTTCAATTTTTTGTGACCCTGAAGTCAATTTAACCATCAACATCCAAATATTAATTTAACTATAATTTTACAATACAAAATGTAATTTAATAAGTTACAATATATGTATAGAATACTAAAATTATGTAATGCTTTATTGAATTTGTATATCCGCATTATCTGACGGAGGAAAATGAGTCTGCTAATACAGAATTTTCAGTCAAAATAGGGGCAGCATAGATTTCTGTAATTCTTACTGCATTTTCTGTAGAGTTTACTAAATTTTTAGTAATTTTACAATTTGAAGATGCCAATTAGAGAGCAAAGTTCGGTAAATATTACAGAAAATATCCGTGAATTCATAAAATAACTGAAAATTCTGTAAACTCTACAGAAAATTCGGTAATTTTTACAGAAAAGCTATGCTGTCCTTATTTAAACTGAAAATCCTGTAACTTTATCAGAATTTTTTCATGTGCGTTGAATATTTTGGCATGAGCTTCCAAAGAATGGCATGGAAATGCAGGATATTACACGGGATTGCACGAAACTTTATGGAAATCGCTCGAGATTTGATAGAGATTGCATGGGAATTTAAAGGATTACATGAGATTACAAAGGGCTGCATGGGATTTAAAAAGATATATTGCATGGGATTGCACAAACTTGTATAGAGATTGCTCGAGATT
>CAKNWW010266843.1:0-13986 GCA_932074435.1 Andricus kollari
CAATTAATTTTGACTGAAGAATTAGTTACTTTAAAAGTTTTGACTAATAAATTAGTCAACTGGCCACTGTTAGTACCTTACCAATTGAATTAGTCAACAAAATGACAAATTTTTGTTAGTCAGTTCTGAGAACTACCAATTCATTAGTCAATTTCGAAACATAACCCAGGGTGTCTAGGATAAAGAAAAAGAAAAAATCATTTCTTTACTGAAAGAGACTTCTAAGAATAGAAGACAATGGATAACGAAGGACTCACCGGCTGTTAATGAAATTTACAAAAAGTATCCCAGAGTTTTTGTTTACAACGGGAAAATGGTGAGTTTATATTAAATATGTATAAGGTAGTCGCTTCAGTTTTTTTATGTAGTTGTGACAGTAAATATAATCATGTTTCACTCTAAAAATATATTAGCGGACAATTCTAAATTGATAAATTTCAATATTTAACATTGCAACATATCCAGCTGGAGTACGAGATGATGATGTCAGGAACTGATATTAGCGACACATTTGTGGGCGATTTTCCTGTTATTTATGTTCAAAAAGTTTTTGCTTACTGCAAAGAAATGAAAAGCTGTCTTCTAAAGGAGGCACAGCAACTAATAACAGATGGTAATTTTTTTTCTTAATTATAATTTCGAAACCTTTTAAAGGAATTTTAAACTAAAACTTTTTAAAAATAATTCTACTATCATACTTTTACAATTTTAGAAAATTTGAGAGCTTTAGCCATTCTACCTGCCATATTACCCAACACTAATTTCTCGACGGGTAAAAGGCCAGTGGACGAAAGCAATGAAAAGAAGAAAGGAAAAAATGCCAGTAGATCCTGTTTAAATAATAATTTGTTTCATAAATTTCTGAAATTTTACATGTAAATTATAGTTTTCAATAAAAAAATTTCTACTGGCTTCACATATAAACTTATGTGATCTATTCCGTAATACACGGAAAAAAAGTTCTTTAAACTTTCTTGAATTATTTCAAGAGTCGGGGATGAGAGCGAACCTTGAACAAATTTTCTATATTCTGTATAACTTTCATGATTTAATGTAGAACAAATGTGGATTAACACTACAAGAGTTCTGTAAACTTTATATTGAACTCCGATTTAAAAAAGTTTAATCAAATATATAGTGAAATTCATTGGAAAATGTTGAAGACTTTCGTAGAAATCACAATTGAGGTATGAAGAGTTTGTAATGACATCATTATAAGGTTTAAATATCTCAATTCAGTCAAATGTATAGAAAAATTCTTGAAAAAATGTTTAAAAATCTCATAGAAATTCGATTCGAGGTATTGAGTGTTTGTGAACTACTTCAATATGATATCTATAGACCTCAGTTCTATAAAATGTAGCTGCGCAGTCGCTACTGTGCGCATGCAGCGACATTTTCTGCATCCCCCTGGCCAATGTGTTCAACAGATAACGCCGGTTAGTGAATAATAATTTATTAGTGAATTATAACTTATTTAAATTTATATAACTTATATAAACTTCTTCTATATAGCTATCTAACTTCTTATTAATCTTGAATCTACTAGAACTTATAACCAAGAAATAATTTGCGATTAAAATTTTTTTCGAGATTTAAATTTCCAAAATTATAAATATTTTAAAGTGATGATTAAAATTTTAAAAGCAAAAAAAAATGGTTAAGTAACGGGTCAAAAAAATTTGTTACGCGTTCCTGCATAGCTGTAGCTTATATTTTAGATTTGTTGTTTAATACTCCGAGTTAAGTTAGCTGCGAGGTTTTGTTAGGAGTTGCGAATGCGTAGGTAGGGTGTTCGAACCCACAGCGAATAAGAATTTTATTAGCGCGCGATTATAAATTTAGTGATTGCTTGCATAATAGTAAATAATTATGTAATTAAATATGTGAACAAATATTAAAGCCCAATGATAATAATAATAATAAAGATTAATTTTTTGAGGCGAAAAATCGGTCATCATTTTATAGAACTGTTTTTAGATTTTCTAGAACTATTCTACGGTTTTCGCATCCTGCCTTCAAATAGAGATTACGTCATCTCATTCTTTATATTTCGTAGCATTTTGTAACACATTTCGTAGAATAGTTCAATGCAATGTAAAACCAAGAAGATTTTAACTTTTATTAAACTACCCGTCGTATCCTCTACTATAGGACTAGTTCTATAAAATTTAATGCAATTTTTGTTCCGTGTAGTTTATATATCTTCAATTCATTATAGATATAAATATGTATTGAAAAATTTATGATTATTTTTAGGGAAAAGGAAATAATGGTGATGAAATATTGAAAGATTGCACCTCATCTTCTGTATCAGCAGAAAAATAAAAAATACCAGACAGTGGTCTTTTGCGGATTTTAGCGGTAAGAACAATAATGATTGTTTCTTCTTTAAAAAATTCAAAAATGTTTCCTTTGATAAATTTTTTAATCTGATAGACATACAAACTTGTAAACAATATATTATTGTTTCAGCTGGGTACGAACATTGATGATTATGTATCAGGTGTTCGTGAAGAGGCCTTAACGAACGTCCAGCCGTATATGATACTGATCCACGAAGGAATAGTAAGGAGTGGTATCACCCTATGTGTTTGGTGAGCAGAGGTGGGACGAGCGACGTCCAAGAATTCGTTAATGTTTGCCACGGCTGAAAATTTCGTGTCCGTGCCGCGCACATGCGCAGAGCTGTTTTCGCAGTCACATGTTTTACCCACTCCCCCGTGTTATATTTTGACATCTCGATGCATACGTAGGTTATGTTCGTTTGTGTTTTTATTTTGTTGGGTGTATATCACGTTCCTGAATTAAAAACGAGAAGGAAAATGGCATCTAAAATATGAAAAGGATCTAGAAAGTGTAAGTACTACAATAAAATTATTATAATGATTTATGGATTACGTAAGTAAGGAATAAATTTAATTTCAGTGAAGAAATTTTCAAAATACAAGTTCAAAACTTTCGACGCGTGTTGACATCGTTGACATGGCAACCGCCAGTGCGCATGTGCGAGATTTCGACACGAAGTTTTCAGCCGTGGCAAGCATTAAGGAATTCTTGGACGTTGTTCGTCCCACTCCCCTCTTACAGGGATACCACTCCTTACTATTCCTTCGTGTACTAATCCAAGGTGACATCAAGGATAGGCTTTTCATCCAAGCTGACGGATGTTATATTCAAATATCGGACCGTGCATGCCCAAAAACAGCATTCGATTTACTTTATAAATTGCACTATCTGCTTAACGTTCATTTTGCTCCGTCTTTAAAGATTTTTTATAATTTTATAGAGTATTACCTCTACAAAAGCAAAAAGACGGTTAAAAATTCCGTTCGATCCTCAGAAACGACATTAAAAAATTGCAACTTATATGCCACTGAATATTTGCAAAATCAGTGATATTGATTTCGATTGTAAAATCCACAATTTTAGAAATAAACATATGTTATCTCCTATTTTAGGTTTCATTATTTGTAATAAGTTTAAACATTTAAATTTTTTTAGTAAAAAACTAGAGAAATACTAAGACTATAGATCCAATTTAGTTACATTGACTGTGAATCTAGTAAAATTACCTACATTCTACTTAACTTTACTAGCATTCTCGTTAATTTAACTAATTTTGTTTTGTAGTCATCGTATCTTGCTTAGCCTCCTTTTCGGTGTATTTGAAATAAGGCGTGAAATAAGCAACCAATGGGTAACTACGTTACAGACATGCGCACCTCTCCGAAAACGAGAGAAAAATATCATATTTGACTAAAGAATTAGTAACTTTTGACTCAGCAATCAGTAACTTCTGACTAACCAATTAGTAGTTTCGCCAGTGGCCGCCACATCTAGAGGTTACTAATTGAATTGGTTAAATGGAAGTAACCAATTCAATTAGTAAATGTTGACTAATTATCAATTACTGAGTTCTTGCTTTTCAAATTAGTCAAATTTGACTAATAATTAGTTAAATTTAACTAATTCATATTTAGCGAGTATGTATGTATGTATGCCTGTGAGCACGATTACTTTCGAAAGAATTGACAGATTGGATTGGGCTTTGGTATACTCTTCAAGTGTTCTAAAATGGTCATTTTTGCCGTATTTTAATTTTGAAGTACGGCATTTGTTGCCGTATTTTAATTTTGTAGTCGGGCGTTGTTTGCCGTTTTTAAATTTTCTAGTACAGAAAATTTCGACATCAACGAAATTTCTTTTCACATTTCAGCTTTTTTGGCAGTAAGCATTGCTTTAAAAAATATTGAAAACTTTATGGTTCAACATCTCGTGATCTATCATACCTCGAAGCCTTTTTCAGCTCCCCCTTTAAAAAAAACTTGTTAGTATCTGGTCACAGAAGGGTGATTGGTCACATCTCGAAACCTTTTTCAGCTCTCCCCTCAAAAAAATACTTGTCAGTGATTCGTCACAGAAGAGTGACCTGTCACATCTCGAAACTCTTTTTGGATCATTTGAAGATCAAAAATCAAATTTTTAATTCAAAACTTAAAACGTATTGTATCATTTTTAATTGTATAGATCACGAGACGTTAACCAATAAAGTTTTCAATACTTTTGAGAGCAATGCTTACTGTCAAAAAAAGTAGAAATGCGAAAAGAAATTTCGTTGATGTCAAAATTTTCCGTACTAGAAAATTCAGGTCCGGCAAAAAATGCCGTACTAGAAAATTCGAATCCGGCAAAAAATGCCGGACTACAAAATTAAAATACGGCAAAAAATGACGGACTACAAAATTAAAATACGGAAAAAAATTATCTGAGCAATTCTTTAGTGTGCTTTTAGTGTGCTTTTAGTGTGTTTTTTTCTTGGTTATATGACACTTTGTATGTATTTATAACTTAATATTTCTCATTTTATAATAAAATAGTACAATATTATACTATTTTTCGCAAGTAGAAAAAAATATTATCGGCACAGAAAGTTACTTATTGACACCAAAATTTGCCGGACTAGAAACTTTAAATACGGCAAAATTTTCCGAAGCTCAATACTCGACCTAAATAAAATACCAAATATACATTTACTAATTTTGCAATTAGTAATTTTGAAATATTATATTCGAAATCTACGATTTTTGGCGACTCCAACGATATGTTATTTGCATTAATGGATTAAGTGCACTGTTAGAGATATCTGTCTTAATTTTGCGAAAAATTTTTGGAAGTTTTATCTGTCCTGTTTCTCTTCCGTAATATTAGGGAGCCGGAGAAAAGATTTTATTTTGAGAAACACCGTAACGAGATTAATAAATATTATTAATTGAAAAATAATTATTGAAACTAGTTACTTCATATTAAATACAGAATTTCGGGTGTCAGTTTTTAAAATGTTTTTGTCGGTCTTAACCGTCTCTCTAATTATGTCCAGCTTTTTTATTAACGTTCTTTAGGCATAGAACATCCGTTACTCGAAACTTAAAATTTTGTTGTTACAAACTCCATAATTGTAACCACCATCTATAAAAATGACACCGGTTCCCAGTAGAACCGCGGTAAATCACACCCATGGCCACGTCTCACGACGTGGCGACTACACGCTTTAGATGCCAGAAGGGGGCGAGAGACTTTATGCAGGACCAAATACTTGACTTTGAATAAAAAGATGCGTAAGAGGTGGGAGGGGACTGTTTAAAATTTCTGAAACTTGCCTGGCGTCATAAAATGTGAACGCTCCCAAACTGTTAACACTAAGCTTTCCTAAATTTATGATCATTTTGAAAAGTAAGTAAACAGCATAAAACTGCCGATCATGTTTCATAAAATTAAGAAAGAAATTCCTAACGAACTTTAGTATAGGAACACATTTTCATTAATGCAAGAACCCCTTTTAGGTAAAACGCGTGTACTCTTTATGATTTTGCAATACAAAATTAATTATTTAAACAATTTCTAATAGAAAATGTCCTTGTGGTTATTTCTGGAATTGAATTATAGCTTAGAAAAACGAAAAGTCGCGTGCGGAGTGTCTCGCTGTAAAGATATTGAACATTGGTCCTTGATACAACAAAAGAAATCTGCAAAACAGATGCGAGGCATGTCCATTTAGAAATCGACCTGTTTGTCCTTATTTCAATTAGGGCAGTATTCATACCGTCATTAGAATAACTGGACTAGTAAGTTAAGTCAGGACCCTTTAAGGTACAGTTAAGATTTTTTATTCTTTGTGACTAGAAGAATTATGTGCGTCTAGTTAAGTCCTAATCTTGTATTTTATCCAGGCCCCATATAGAAATCGCCCCATTTATCCCTATTTCAATTAGGGCAGTGGTCACTAGGGTGGTCCAAAAAATGTCAGATTTGGAATTTCCAAAATGTTTATGCATCATTGCATTCCTATGGAGCAAAAAATAGCATAGTTTTTAAATTCATATTTAGAGGTGGCGCAAAACGTATTTAGTTCCTGTGAGCTGATCACGAATCTAAAATGGGAAAAAGATACTCTTTTTTCATTTCTTTTTTTAAACACCTTAAAATTATTGGATATTGATGTCACTTTTCGGACAAAATTATCGGACATTGATGACACTTTTCAGAGACCTACATCTATTTATCTATATTATTTTTTATTTGAAATTTACACTTAAAGAAAGTTTACTTTATCATGAACAGATAATGATAAAAATAGAAGAGACAGCTTAAGGCGCTTCGTCAGGCTTGAATTTTTTCCCATGTATTACATATGACAAGTTTCCTCCCACACGGATAAATTGTTGTATGTAATATTTTTACCACATAATCTCAATGGCATAATTCTATTGTTAGTGCGTTCCATGATTCGAGACGGTTGAACGAAATTGATAATTATCAAAATATGAAGAAATTGAATTTTAATATGCTGCATTAGATTCCTTACATAATTTCGAGACGATTAAAAAAAGATACAAAAAAAACGGTTAACCCGTTCAATTTCTGTTGGGAGTTTTGATAATGTTGCATTTTATTTGAGATTATTAGCTTCAACATTGAAAATACTGACCCATTTTCCTAATCCTTTTTTTTCCTTTTTTTTCTTAAATTACATTAAAACCGTGACGAAAATGAATGTCGAAATATCCAAAAAATATAAATAATGTACAGGATATCGAATGTAATTGTTGTAAGCAAATTATACTAACCAAATGTAAAGATCTTGGAAATGAGCATATTTTTAAGTTGAAATTGCTTCATTTTACCAACAGAATCATGTTTGATCATCAAAATTTGTTCTATGGTATATTTTCTTTATTGTATAAACAAATTTTATAAGCAAATGCACAGATCCGTCAATCGATATAATTTGCTTCTGTAATAAACAAATTTAATAAACAAATGCACTGTTTGGCCATTTATAATTAGAAAGTGTTCCTTTTTCTTTCTAATCGTCTTCAAATGACATAAGCGGTCATATTTAGTGACGAAGAATGATCAGTCGATATTATTTGTTTTTGTTATAAACAAATTTTATGAACAAATGCATAGTTTGATCATTTGTGGATAGAAAGTGATCGTTTTTCTGTCTAATCGTCTTCAAATTGCATAAGTGGTGCTATTTGGTGACAAAGACTTGGCAATTTGTTTATTTTATAAACAAATGTTATAAACAAATGCATAGTTTGAGCATTTCTAGATAGAAAATGATCGTTTTTCTGTCTACTCGTCTTCAAATTACACAAATGGTGATGTGTATTGAGGAAGAATTGTGAATCGATATTATTTGTTTTTGTTATAAACAAATTTTATAAACAAATGCATAGTTTGACCATTTCTGGATAGAAAGTGGTCGTTTTTCTGTCTACTCGTCTTCAAATTACATAAGTGGTGCTATTTGGTGACAAATAATTGGCAATTTGTTTATTTTATAAACAAATGCATTGTTTGGTGATTTATAGACAGAAAGTAATAGTTTTTTTTAAATTGTTTTCAAATTACACAAGTGGTGATGTTTTTTGAGGAAGAATTGTCAATCGATATTATTTGTTTTTCTTATAAACAAACTTTATAAACAAATGCATAGTGTGACCATTTGTAGGTAGAAAGTGATCGTTTTTCTGTCTACTCGTCTTCAAATTGAAGAATAAATTGGAACTTGATCCTCAACTCAGATTAAAAATCCAGGAATTCTTGCACTAATTTTCACTCAGTGAATAACCCCTCGCGATTAGCAAAAAAACTATTACTTTCTGTGTATACATCACCAAACAATGCATTTGTTTATAAAATTTGTTTATAAAATAAACAATTTGCCAATTCTTTGTCGCCAAATAGCACCACTTATATAATTTGAAGACGAGTAGATAGAAAAATGATCACTTTGTATCTACAAATGGCCAAACTATGCATTTGTTTATAAAATTTATTTATAACAAAAACAAATAATATCGATTGACTACTTTCCCAGTTGGCGGATTGCTCGTTTCCAGGCGCATAAATGAAGCAAATTTTCGATTAATTAAAATATAACAAAAACAAGACCATTTTTCAAAAAACGAAGGCTTTATTTTTCAGCATTATGCCATTGAGATTATGTGGTAAAAATATTACATCCAACAATTCATCCGTGTGGGAGGAAATTTGTCATATGTAATACATTGGAAAAAATTCAAGCCTGACGAAGCGCCTGAATAATAAGAGCCAAAAACGCAGCGATGAAATTCTAGCTACTTGGGTTTTTTTTCCTTATGATGCTTTTCTTGAATTTCTTAAAAATAATTACGACGAAAGAATCGGCAAAGGGTAGCTAGTCTAAGCTCTTGCGCCAATCACAGGTTGAAGGCTAGTATAACCATAAATCGTTTGACGATTTTAGACCATAAAGCTATTAAAGGGCGGGTCTCAGATTAGTATTCGTAAGAAAAACTTGGCAACAAGTGCTTGCCTTCCAATTTAAAACTACTAAACTTTGGCAGCTTTGCACCGCCTTTAAATATTATTAAAAAATTATATAAAAAAACTATGCTATTTTTTCTCCACGGGAATGCAATGCTGCATAAACGTTTTGGAAATACCAAATATTTTTTTTTGGACCACCCTAAAGTTCACCCTCTCATCAGAAAAACTGAACTAGTAAGTTATAGTTATAGGTTATTCTATGCAATAAATGTACTAAACAGAGAGTGTGAATATAACGAAAAAAATGAACTCATTTTTTTTTCATCTATCACAATTTACGTTATTTTTTTAAATAAATATAAAACTGTTTTTAATATGTGAAATATAAGATAAACAGTTAAATTTTCACTGTGTATGTGGTGGTTTGCCGGGATAACTCATTTTCATCACCTATGACATTCTAACATGTATTTTGTCGAATATCGGAACAACGAAATGAAAAAACGATGTTCAAAATGAACTGTAGGTCACAATTCTTCATCAATTTTCAATTTTTTTTTAATTCAGCATTAAATTGTCAAGAAATCTGTCGAAGCTGATTTTTGAATTTTCATTTGTTTAAATTTGTATAGAGCTGCAAGTAGCGAAAACAATGTTAATATTTTTAATTTTTCTTGTTACTTCTCTGTGAAAATTTTTGTCAGTGGCAACAGGTACTCATGTTTGATGCACGAGGGTCGGTCGAAGAAACAAAATTTTTTTGACATGTCAAGTTATTTGTTATAAACAAATATTTGCAACAAATGGTTAGTATGATGGATTAGGTTTTTGTGAAGTATATTTATGCATCAAATGCCTGATTTAAACAATTTTAGGCAGAAAAAATTTAAGTATCTGTCTTAGATATTTTGTTTGATATATTTTTTTAAATTTATCAACAATTATTATAAACAAAGGCATGATTTGAACATTTTTAGGCAGAAACGAACCGAATTTTCTTCCGATTGTCTTCGAATCTCATTGCCTGTGATGCACATAGATGTATTTTTGTCATCTGATATAATTTGTTAAAGTACCCTGCACCAAATACATGGTAAAAAATCTGCCCGCTGCGCGGGCACATTCTCTTCGCGCGTTATGCGCATGGCTCGCAATTTTGAGCGCGCCTAGGGCGCACGACTGATGGTTCTCGCGCTTCGCGCTCGGTCTTTGTATTTTCCCCACATTTGTGTGCAGGCCTTTTAAAATTAAAGGTCAAAGCATCAACAACTGTAATTTGGTGATTCTGCATTCTATTTTGTTAAAGCTCCTTCGGCTTTAACGAACACATTCTCATCACGTGTCTCGTGCTTCGCACTCCATTTTATCGTAAATGCGAACTTTTCTACATTATTTTCAACTTTACTATATCAAGTGTATATTACATACACACTTAAAAATGTTTGCACTTTTAATATAGATTTACTATACATTTGTATATTAAATCTAAAAACTCGGTCTATGAAATATCAATTAAGAGGCTGTATATTAAATTTCATATACATGTATATTGATCAACTTTTAGAAAAGTCAGGTAATTTCATTTTCAACAAATTAAAACTAATGATGGCAGTAATTTTCAATCCTAAATGATAAAGCATAATATTTTTTTCTAGTTAAACATAAATCATACTGGGTTTAAAGTGGAAAAGTTCAATTAAGCGAACTATTAAGACACCTAACCTAAAAGCAGCGGTACGAACTCGATCTTTCTATTTGGTCCCTGAAACTGTGTGCCAAAGCACAATCCAATCCGATTAGTCTCAAAAGTTATGCGATATACAAACGACGACGACGACAACGACAGACGGACAGATATCAACGTAAAAAAGGTTTTGTCTTACTCAGGGGGTCTCAAAACGTCGACATTTGATGGAATTCACGAAAGTCATTTTTCACATAAAATCAATACCTTCTCATCATGATGATAATGTAATAATTCATTATTTCTTGTGCGAACAAAATTTGAATTTTCGATTTTTTAAGAAAATTCCAAAAGTCGTCATTATAATCTTGTAGGGCTATCAAAAAGTAACCTTCTTCTTCTTTTGACTTTGTTCATATCGTGCTTTATTTTGCTTAAAATGTTAATTTTAGTTTTTTGGGGGATTTTGAAAATGCTGTAACTCTGACAATTTTGTTTTTATCGGAAAAAGTCGTGAGGTTGAATTGTTTGAATTTTCGAGTACTACGGACAGCCGTCCATGGATTTCAGAATTTGAAAAAAAATGGTCTAAAAAATTTTGAAAATGCCATAACTTTTTTAATTTCTATCCAAAATAGCTGGTTAACGAACTCGATCTTTCTATTTGGTCCCTGAAACTGTGTGCCAAAGCACAATCCAATCCAATTAGTCTCAAAACTTATGCGATATACAAACGACGAAGACGACGACGACAACGGCAGACGGACAGATATTAACGTAAAAAATGTTTTGTCTTACTCAGGGAGCCTCAAAACGTCGACATTTGATGGAATTCACGAAAGTCATTTTTCACATAAAATCAATACGTTCTCATTATGATGATAATTCTGAATTTGAAAAAAAAATGGTCTGAACATTTTTTTAAATGCCCTTACTTATTGAATTTCTATTCAAAATCGCTGGTTAACGAACTCGATCTTTCTTATTGGTCCCTGAAACTGTGTGCCAAAGCACAATCCAATCCGATTAGTCTTTAAAATATTATGCGATATAAAGACGACGACGACAACGACAGACGGACAGACACCGACGTAAAAACTATTTTTTCTGACTCAGGGGGCCTCAAAACGTCGGCATTTGATGGAATTCAAAAAAGTCATTTTTCACATAAAATCAATACCTTCTGATTATGATGAGAATGTAAAAAGGTCCCGGTGGAATTTTCAAAGTTTTTGATACTTTTTAATTTGTGCTCTCCTGATCAAAAAATCCTGATGGTAAAACCTCAAATTATGAACAGTTTTTGCGCTACTACGATTTAAAAGTCAGATTTTGGTACATATTTTTACCTGTGTAGTGGAATATATCACAAGACTTTTTTTTCCACCCTTTGAATAGCTCTCGTGCAAGTTTATGCAAAAAAGAATTGCACGGACGAACAATGGGATGCAATCGCGTTGAAAGTGATAACCGCTAAGCGTTCGGACGATGCGCTAAGCGTTTAAGCAACGCGCAAAGCTTTCATACAATCGCATGTTATCGAACTTCAAACGTGAATTGATACCCAGCGATGCAATTTGGCATTAATCAACCAGTTTATGTCAAGCACTCTAAAGCACCTGTTACAGAATTCTCCTTTTGTGCCAACGCTTCCATCCTACCTTCAACGCCAGTTTTAACCAAGCAGTCTAAAACACCTTATAATAAATACGTACCTCGTTCTTACGCTCCCACTTTAACTTCAACGCCAAGCGTTTAAGAAATCCCCCAGTCAACAAAATCAACTCCCGGCGTTGCTATTTGGCGCTGATCATCCAGTTCAAGTCCGCAATAATCATTTGAATACGAAAACAGAACCGCTGGGGGTTGATTTTGTGATCTACGTATGTACATACTTATCTTTTACGCTCAGCGTTGAAGTGAAAGTTGCAGCGTTGGAACGACCTAAGCATTCCTCATAAAGTGTTTTAGACTGCTTGACTTAAATGCCCACACGGCATGAAATGTTGCAGTAAAAATTTCAAAGAAATATTACAATGAAACATTTTAATAATGTTGCACACAGGTTTTAAAGAGGTTTTAAAATTATTTCTATGAAATTTTTCCTGATGTAAATCTAAAATATTGCAGAAATATTTCACTAAAATATTATTTGTCACGTTTAAAAATATTCTAAAGAAACTTTGCAGAAATATTGCAGAAACATTGCACTAAAATATTACTTGGCTTGTTCAAAAATATTTTCAAGAAATATTGTAAAAAAATTGGATAAACATTGCATGAAATCATTCATAAAAGATTATGCAAATTTTACAATAAAACATTTTGATAATGTTGCACAATGGTTTTTAAATTATTTTTATGAAGGGTTTTCTGAAGTAAATATAGAACATTGCAGAAACATTTCAGTAAAATATTATTTGTCATGTTTAAAAATAATTTAAAGAAACTTTGCAAAAATATTTAAGAAAAATTTCACTAAAATATTACTCGCCTTGTTCAAAAATACATTACCGTCGGAAATTGTGCGCACGACTCTTGTGAGCGCTATTAAAAATCACTGCTGACTTCGAACCACTATATTTCGTTGAAAAAAAGAGATAGGGCATTTTTCAAAAAACAGTTAGAAAGCTTATGAAATTCCACGTCTAGCGGTATCCAACAAATATTTGTTTGACCTTCTGAAAATAATACAGCATGTGAGAAGTTTAAAAACAAAATTCAAGATATTCTCAAATTTTCTACCTCAACTTCAACTTTTAGCACGACCTAGAATTTTTTTTTTCAAAAACCTCAAAATTACACTACATCGAGCCTGAAATCTTATCTTTTACATCTTTAATTGTACAGTAATGGTGTCAATTGTGAGTGCTTTAGCTCAGATACGATTGAACATTTTCAATCATATCTCCGGTACCCATGAAGATTTTTTTAGTTTTCTTGGCTTAAATTGAAGATCAGATTTCAGGCTCAATGTCGTATAATTTTGAGGTTTTTGAAAAAATTTCCCTAGGTCGTCCCTAGTTGAAGTTAAGGTAGAAAATTTGAGAAAATCTTGAATTTTGCTTTTAAACTTCTCACGTACTGTATTATTTTCAGAAGGTCAAAGCAATATTTTTTGAGCACCACTAGACGTGGAATTTCATAAGCTTTTCGACTGTTTTTTTTTTTTTTAAATGGTCTATCTCTTTTTTTTCACCGAAATATCGTGGTTCGAAGTCAGCAGTGATTTTTAATAGCGCTCACAAGAGTCATGCGCACAATTTCCGACGGTAGTGTATTTCCAAGAAACATTGTAAAAAAATTGCATAAATACTACATGAAATCATTAATGAAATATTTTGGAAATGTTGCGTGAAACATATCTTAAAACATTTATAGAAGATTTCAGAAATAATGTATGAAAATATTCTATTCCAATGTCTAATAATAGTTGCAGCAACCATACAGATTATATTCCTCAAAATGTTGTCATCATATTT
>CAKNWW010266844.1:0-12201 GCA_932074435.1 Andricus kollari
TCTCATAATTGCGGCATTTTTCTCATAAATCAGACAACAAATTGTCAAAAATAACATTGTATGTATTGACTCTAAAGTCATCTTTTTCTAGCAATATCACCTCTCCTGTTCTTGTTTCATCGTCGTATATTTTTCTTCGTTTCACTCTGCACTCAAGTGTTTTGTTCTCTTGGTTGACTGACAAATCAAATGCTTTTTTTCGAAATAGTCAAATTCGTCACGTGCATCACCCACAGTTTTGATAAGACTTTTATAGTGTTGAACTACTTCACTGAGGTTAGTTTGCGGATTTTCGCAGTAAGATTAGAGAATATCCCAACGACTCGTAGATGCTGTGAAAAAGTTATGTAAACTTTAAACATCGTTGATGTAATCAGCAGCTGTTGAACAACTTTCAACTGCATGAGTGCCAACTAAACTTAGAGAATGGGCACCACACGGAACGTATTCGGCATATTTGTTACGATTTTTTATTAGCTGTTGGAGCCCTCCATATATCCCTGACATATTTCGCGCTGTATCATATGACTGACCTCGACAATTTTCGATGAGAATTCGCAAAGTTTATAGCGTAGAAGTTACAGCATCATCCATAGCTGCAGCTTTGTGGCTTACATTTTGTAAAAATTTTATAAAGCGCTCTACAGGCATATCGTCTTTCTTCGCGTATCGCAGAATGAGACAAACTTGATCTACGTGTGAAATATCAGGTGTGGAATCGACAATGAGAGAGTAGTATTTTGCATAATCTACTTCTTGGATCATTATATCCAATACTTCACCAGCTAAGATTTCAATGAACTCCTCACAGCTCGTTTTTGACAGATAACTAGTACTACCGATGCCTTTATTTCCGAATCTAGAAATATGCTCGGCTAAAAATGGATCAAATTCGGCTATCAATTCTAAAGACATCAAGTAATTTCCGTTGTGAAGAGAACAAAACTTTTCGTCATGCCTTCTAAAAAGCAATCCACGTGAAGCTAAAGACTTGAATACGGCGACGACTCGGTTCAAAACATTTTGCCAGTAGGCTACTTCTTTATCATATTCAGCTGTTAAAGTTTTATCAATCCTACCCAAAGCACTCGCTTTATCTTTTAAAGATTTTAAGCAACTTTGATGTTTCTCAGAATTTTCGTGCTTACACATTCTCATGACCGCGTTTTTCCAATCGCTAAATCCATCTTTGTCTGCAAAAGATGATTCGCCGCCAAAAAGAAGACATGGAGCACAATACAGTAGGACCTGTCGAATCGGGATGAATCGGGACTCGTCGCATCGAAATCCTCGGAGGGCTGTAGTCCCCACTCTTAAACCTCTCCTCTAGCCATGATAGGTAGGCGCGTGCACACAGAGTCACTGCAGACGCCACCGGATGGACGTCAGTGCTGTAGGTACAAAAATGTAACGGCCTGTAACGGCCGGTCAAAGATTAAAGCCCTGAACATTAAAGATACGTGACTGCCAGGAGGTGTAGCTAAGATTTGTTTCTGCGACCTGCGACCTGCGTGATCGATAATAATAAATAATAAATCCAACAAACGATATTCTATCATACTTCGTTTTTAAAAATCATTAACTCATCATTAATGATGATTTGTAAAATAGCAGCAAGGAATTTTACATATACAGACGATAAATAAATCTTTTCTGAACATAACCTGAAATTGGGGCCTTTACATTCAGAGCCAAATTTTCCTTCTGTGCCGTTCAGCGCAACAACACCTTCCACTACACTATCCTAAACTCCGCCCATTTTTATGGTTCACACAGCGGTTCACACGGGTGGTCGTCTTGAACGTATCCCTGGAAGTGGCAACTTTGAGAAATAATCGGAAGCTTCAATAAGGGAACTTCCCCCACCACGAGAGCCCCTGGACCTGTGTATAAGACCGTGCTTCGACCCATATCTGAAAATGGGATGGCACGAGGGAACTAACATGCCAGGCTACCACCGCAAGTTCATGGCGCTAATTGTCTGATTCGTGTTTCCGAATCTGTTCCACTATTTTCACCCTCGCGGACCACAGTGTTCTCACTCGAGTCGGCTCGCAGGCTTTCAAATAAAACGTTACATTTTCAGCAACCCAAGTAGCATTATATCTAGTGTGAGCGTTAAATATTCGCCGCCCCCAAAACCTGCCGCTCTAGGCAGCTGCCTACCTTGCCTGCCCGGTAAATCCGCCACTGATTATATGGTAATATTATGTGTCTTTTTTATCGATTTTTTGGCGATAGTTTCAACAGTTGTTTTCTTTGCAGGCCTCTTTTGCGGTTTCTGTTTTTTGCCCTTCGAGAAGATGTCGTATTTCTCAGAGGACGAAAACTTCTGGAGTTGAAGTTTTCCATCTTAAGTGGGAATCAAAGAGTGGTACTGTAATGTACCTGGTTTCATAATAGCTTTGTCAAATCTGACTTTCAGTAACTCGGTGGTTAAGGCATGATTTACTTTGCTGCTGAAAAAAATTTCGGTTTCCTTACAGTTACTCTTTGCCCACTGAAACAAAGCCACTCTGAAAATTGGGGGTCTTATAGGAAAAAATCTCAGCTTCCTTTCAAAACTATTTTGAAGAAAAAAAAAGTGTTGAAATTTGACGCACAAATCTGGGGACAACATTGAACAAGAATAAAAAATGGGATGAAATATTTTTTAAAGATTCAGTTTTTAATTTTTTAAGCAGGAACATGCGCAAATTATAGATCATAATATCTGAAAAAAAGTTGTAAATACTTTCTTATGGAATACAAAAAAGAGTTGATCGAGAAGATTACTTGAATCGTGCATTTCCAAAACGTTGTAAGCGCCAAACGTTGTGTCATTTAGAACGTGTTTTTATACTAAAACTAATACTTTCAATTCTTGGCATTTACAACGTCTTGGAAATGCACGATTTTTGTTTTATTTGAATTCCATAATACTACAAACACTGCGCTTCTGATTGCAAATTTATTTTTAAAAAACATCACATTTCTCATTGTACCCATCCAATTGTACCATCCACGATAGCTGTTGACTTCTGTAAATTCGATGAAATATGATTATTGAAGTTTAAATTAACACGGCTACATCATAGTTAGGTTTGGCAATTAAACGGAATCTGGAAGCAATTTTACTTATTTTTTTTTTATCATGCTGGTCTCCCTGTGGACATTCACAATATTCAATGAGTTGTTTTCCCACCAGATTGGCGTCCTCATGCAATGTTGCCAAATTACACGTCAATTTTCTTCAACAAGTTGATTTACACCACTTCTAAATTAATTATTATATATTAATCGGTGGTGAATTTTCAGCTTATTAATTTATTTTTACTTTTAGAAAGACCCTTGTACTCTATCATAAGTTTTATGGTTAAATATCTTGGATTTTGGAATAGAAGTCTCCGATGTATATGATTCTGCTAGGTTAGGTCCATAAGAATCAATTTTTTTAAAGCTTATATTTTCTACAAAAGATGGTAAAAAAATCTTATATTTTGCAAAATGCACCAGGATCAGTTCAGCCAATAAGTTCTGACTATTTGCACTTAATTTTAAGGAAAAACTATAATATTAGGAATAACAGTTAGTAATGATCGGTAATAATAGGCATAGAAATTACTTTACACAGTATACTAACGTCCATAAGTGAAACCCATTTTCTTTAAACACCAGGGACATTGAATTGTACGCTATACGGAGAATCACCCATATACATTTAGAATACAGCCGAATATGTACGCACTTAGTGAATATCCATTCCCAAAGACTTATGCGTGAAAATCGAGGAAGTTAAGTAATTGCAGCCATACTAGATGTAATATGCGTCTTTTATCACGATTTTTAATATCAGAACTCGAATAACAGTTTCAGCATTTTTTTTCTCAGTTTTGATGTTATTTTCTTAAACGCTTTGTCGAATCCTTTTAATAATGCTGCGTCGCCACTTCTTATTCATTATATATTAATTAGAAAAAATGATATTTCAATACAAAACGGGATTCTCTCATTTTAATATTAATTTATATTACTGTTTATTACAATAACAAGTCATATGCACCGATTTTTAGTTGCAAAAGAAGGTTCTATAGATTATCAAAACTCTATGAATTTTACTTTTTAAGTTGGTAGATGTGGATAGTAACTGCAAAAATTTTATCTCATGATTTATATTTTTCGTATATTCAATAATAATGTTTTACGTGCATATTTTCAGTAATTCGTATTATTTTCGGCTTCTTTGATCAAAGATTTATAATACTAGACAATTTTTGTAGTGTCCAGCAATTTTTTTAGATTTATAAAATATTTCTGCATCACTAACTTCTGAATTGAACTCTATTTGGGTTGAGACTCCTTAAATTTATGAGCGCTTATAAATTTACTTCCTTGGACTTGAATGGAAATTATTTCCAATTAGGCGTTGTGATTTCACAACGGATTGTAAACAGATAAAAATTAACTCGTAGCCGTCCACCATTTTCTGGCGTCCGCTTGGGTCCACAGGTACCCATAATACAAACCTGGATTTAGCGAGCCCCTATTTAGAGTTTCCGAGAATTGGCGCCGCGCCGCGGGGATGGGTGAGAGGAGGTTCGAGGGATTGCGGTGCTCACTCAGGCGTGACAAAACAATAGCGTTGCGGTAAGGCGCTGTGCCCGAACGGCCTATCTGCCTAACTGCGCCATGACGTTGCGACAGTGCACTCGAAGAACGATGGCGAGCTCACGTTGACCACCAGTGGGTCTCCGATGCCATAAGCCAACTGAAGCCGATGGGACCGATCGGTTTATTTCGTACGATCGAATGCGCCTGCCTTTGATCTTAACAACAGCGCCATCTGACACGCGAATGTATATCGCGAAGTAGTATCTCGAAGTTATTGGAGCAATGTTCATGAAAAAGAGCAGTGAATATCAATGCATTTCAATAAAAAATGTTATACTACGGTTTAAAATTAATTATTTACTATAAGATATTCTTGTTAATATTTATTTGAAATTTAAATTTCTTCTGAATTGGTGGTGCTGTCGTAGCTACCAATAGGCTCTGCGATTCGACAAAGAAAACAAATAAGAAGAAGAAGCAGAGATAGAGAATGGTCGTTTCGAAACGAAAAGACCTGTGATTGGAACAAAATCGGATCGTCTCTGTCTATCCCACATGGTAGAAAGAAAGGTTCAATCGACTTCAGGCATCGGGAGTCCCAACCTCAAACTGTCAAGTATTGACGTCAGATTAGTGAAAACTGTGTTTTTCGTGGACAGTTAATCTAATATTTATAAAAGTAAGTGATTTTCTGTTAAATAACTTCTTCGTATGTCTGGTTATGAAACTGAGCCATCATTCTGCGCTTTATACGCAACAGTGCGCCCTTATTCCCACTTGAAGTGTTGACGTGCAGTGTTTTGGTGAAAATCGTCATGTGTTTTTGGATACTGTTGTCTTTGAATGGTTTAAGCAAGCGAGCGACAGAGATGATTCAGTAACTGGATCTGTTATTCAAATGAAAGCTCTCATTTTAAACGAGATGTTCAACGACCCGCAAACGTTTTAAGTACGTAAGCAGGAAACAGTCGCGGATGTAGGTATTTGCCCGCCCATAGGCTAATAGAAATTCGCTGCCCTTAGGCTAACAGAAATTAACTACTCGATTTTGAATCCACAGTAAGACATGTAGTTATCAAATTTTGCCGCCCTAGGCTGCAGCCGATGTAGCCTATACATATATATGGGCAATCCGCCACTAGCAGGAAACACATTTATTTGAACGTGTAACAGCAAACTTTCTTCCTTATTTCCGTTCAATATTTAGTTTACCCGTGTCCTACGTATTAGAAAAACAGTTTTCAAAATATTTTTACCACGCAGTAAACCCCACCGGAAACGGTTCGTACGCCCCTAACTGTTTACGTTCGGAGAGCCTGGATTGAATGCGACCGTCAGTCCCGAAACCGACATTAAATCCAGGTTTGACTGTATATAGAGGTTGAAAAAGCACTTTTAAATGCTCATTTTTTAACTTTGATGGAAAGAACAGTAACAAATAATACAAAAAAAAAAAACACATTTTAACAATATGTCTCTTGATATAATTAATATATAATGGCATCGAATTAAAGATGAAGTAAGTGAATTGTAAACTAGAAATTCGCATCTACAAGGATCTATAAGTGGTTTTAATGTCTGCTTGAAAAGTATATTTATTTTGCAGATTAAATTCGAGGAAAATTTGAATGAACAATATTTTAGAAAATCGTCTTTTCATGTATACAAATGGCGTATTTAATGGGTATGCCCTTTGTTAATTCGATTTTCGTTTCCGAGTAGTGAACTTCGGAAGAGTGTTCTGGGAACCTGTGGACTGAGGACAAACAACGTTCTAAAATTAAATGAAAGTTTAGTAAGTTTAAAACGTTTAATAATTTTAATTATTTCAAGATTAAAAAATCTTAAGTTTAAAAATCAAAGTTAAATAGTCACGAAAAGTAAACTTAGGACACAATTACTTAACACACTAAACTCGGAAAAAAGCGAATTAACGAAGGGCATATTTTTCTTTAAATTTTCAAGGCCTTCTCCCTTCCCAAACTTTGCTCCCCTTTACAGTAACATAGTTTGAAGGATGCCAGTGGGTCCATGTGGACCCACGTGGAAGGCTACAGGTTAATATTATCATGAATTTTAGCATGAGATGACATTATACTACATTGCTCATTAGTAATCGGTCGTCTTAAATTTATTGCATTATTAATTGTGATTTGAAAACTGGATAAGTATTTTTCGATCAATAATATAACAAATATGTAGTTAAGGAAAATTGATCATCTACCATTTCCACGTTTCCCGGCATAGTGTCATCCTGTAATTAGAATTTAATTGTATTAATATTGATCTGATTTTATTAATTGTGAGCTTTAAAGGCGCCTCATTGTCACGTCGGTTTCTTTGAAATGGTTGTAACCCAAGTCTTCTAATCCTAAATATTTTACAGAGAAGAGGAAAGCGTTCGAGGCGAAAAGAAAGGGCCATTATCGAGAGTGGGAGGCAGTTCAGCTGGCTCGAAAGAAGCTTTTAGAAGAAGACGAGGAGGAAGACGACGAGGATGACAAGGAAGCGTCGAGTGGCGATGAGGAAAGGAATTCAAAAACTCAATTTAAGTGCGTGCCATCAAGTGCAAGTGAGAATGAGAATGAGAGAAAGCCCGAATGAGTAAACACCACGAGAGTAAATGTGTTCGAAAGCAGCGTTGCGAATCGTCCATAGAGAGATATTTTTAGAGGAATATCTTTTCACTCATTTGTGATTCTTTTCGCACTCTGCCTTCGTTAAGTTTTCGCATCGTAAAGTAATCGTTGCGAAAGGAGGGTACCGAAAATTGGCCCCACGCCCCCACTAAGGAGACTGGTACCAAATGAAAGCCCTTGTTGAGTAGATCAAACTTTACAATGGGCACAACGTTGTAGAATTTAGCCTTCATACTGTTTTCTGCCATTCAATGTCAAAACTCACACTAAGAGTAAAAGTAATATGTGAGACAGAATGCGTCATGTGTCCCCACCGAAAATGATTGTTTCTCTTTTATCGTGTTGAAACTTGGCTGAATTATAGTCCTAGTGGATGTTTATCAATTCACAAAACAATAGGTGCATTTATGAAGCGGTTGTCAATATACAGGGGCCTGAAGTTTTTGAATTTTCGGGTGCTTTTTCAACAAATAAATTTTTGTTTTTTGAAAAAAGTCAAAAATAAAAATGAAAACAAAAAACTGTTATAATAGCCTTAAAGGACATGAAAAGAGCTTTCCAAAACACTGTAATTAAAGTAGAATCATACATTCCTAAAAGAAGTTACACTAACGTGAAGGTGAAAAAGCACCTGAAAATGGAAAAACTTCAGGCCCCTGTATATTGACAACCTGTTGATAATTCGTCCTGTCATTTTATGAACCAATAAACGTCCATTAGGACTATAATTCAGCCAACTTTCAACACGATAAAAGAGAAAAAATCATTTTAGGCGGGGACACTTTGCGCATTCTGCCCAACATATTAATTACTTTTGCTCTTGGTGTGAGTTTCGATATTGAATGGCAGAAAACAGTATGAAAGCTAAATTCTACAACGTTGTGCCCATTGTAAAGTTTGATATACTCAACAAGAGCTTTCATTTGGTACCAGTCTCATTAGTGGGGGCGTGGGGCCAAATTCCCATGTAATCTCGGTACCCTCCTTTGTGCGCCTGTAAGTTGTGGTTAGTAACGCACATTGACTTCTGTTTCTTTCATTTGTATCGTTAAATGTTCACAAGCAGCTTAAAGTAAGACGCATGTCACCAGGAGGATTTTTGGTATAAAACGACGTACAATTAGATTAGCGCTAGCATCGTAATAATGCTAAAGTTTAAACACATTATCATTTTAGGATGTTCAGCAGAACAAAGGACGTACATAATCTTTATTCGTCAGCTTCGCAAAACAACCAACACCAACTCGCAAATAGAGCTAATCAAATACTGTTAATAGATTGCTTTCAGAAGGGGAATTAGTATTTAATCGAATCAGTTAAAATCAAATGTGAATTGACAGAGGTGTAATTTTAAGTATTTTATTGTTTTTGTTGTAGCTAATCATAGTATATTTTTGTGTTGTAAATACTAGGAGTGCAAAACCCCATTAGAGTATGGCGGAAAAGTATACGTATTGATAAAAAAGTATGGTTTCCTATCGTAAATGCTCCATCCATACAATTGTCTTCTCTGCTTTAGAAAGAACATCAGCAGTAGTTACTTTTAATTTATTAACTGGACAGAATCAGACTAAGGGTACATTATAAGCGTAAGTTATAGTGTATTATACTGAATAGTGTAATAATGATGGATAGTTTAATGATGAATAGTATAAGAAATTAATACACATTTTTATGGACAGTGCACTCGCGTATCTTTAAATGATGAATGGAACTGCGAAAAAATCGTGTATATCTAACTAAGCTATTTAACCTAAGTTCGCTTCGGTCTTTTTACTGTTAATTTGTATAATTTTTGACAGAAAACCCCAGAGAAGAGACCAATCTGGTTCCGGATGTTCGAGATGCCAGACGTGGTAAATATTTGTACACCACAAGCAAAGTAAATAAGAAAATATCTGCGCCGCCGATACCTATTTTTTGTTTAACGAAATATTTAGTTTTCGACGAGATATTGTTTTGATTAATTTACAAATTTAATAAATTATTTTCTCAAATGTTTTCTGGTTAAACTTTCTTGTGTAGTGATTGTTAGAATAGTTCAATGTACCTTTACCGTATCTGAAATGAGTTTAAATACAAAAAATAATTTAAGAACTTTGAAAGTGTTTATTGATATATTATAACAAGTATTGAAACTGTACATAAATCGAACTTACCATTGCAGATAAATATCACATCAATTTTAATAATCAAAATCACAAGAGTTCACACACATTCATTATTCTTTTTTTGAACTACCTTCACTTTCTTCCTTGTCTTCGCTGGATCTTTCGCTTTCGATAGCTGCATCACTTTCAATATTTTTTACGACTGGAAGTCGATCACCCCATCTACTGACCCTTGCGCAGCGGTAGAGGTTCCTGAAATTGAATTCAATTAATTGTTTATTTTTCTACTCGTATAACTGACACGAATAATACAGACGTATTTTTAATTGAGAAGATAAAACCCGCTAAAGCCTAAGAGAAAAATAAGCTGAACAATTTTTTGTTTGAAGTATTTAAAATTAATCTGCATTAATATTGATTATACAACACCATCTGGGAAGTTAACTATTAAGTACCTCAAAATAATTAGAGAAATTTTCATGAGAAAAAACATTAACTAGGGCAAATCTCCCAATTACTGCGGGTGTGCCAATTACTGCGGTACTCATTATATCCCAGTGGGCACAAAAACGTTAACGTCCTGAGAACGTTCTAAAGACGTGCCTAGGACGTTTGTGTCAGTCCAATTGATGTCCTAAAGACGTCCGATGTTCCAAAGACCGTCTTTGGAACTGGAACTGTACAATATCAAATTCAAACTTTTAAATATTGTGCTATTTAGAACTAGAAACATGAAAAATTGAACAATTCTAAATTGTATGGTCTTCTAATTTAACAGTTCTGGACATAAGCATTACAAGACTGTACATTTTTATATTTGTTACTATGTGGTGCAGAAATGAAGTTGGCTTTGCCAGTATGAAATTTGAAAAATAGGCTAAATATTCTCTTAAAGACTTAAGATTTGTGCAAAGAAAAATAATCGCTTCAAAATGGTATATAAATAATGAAAACAAATTATGTTAGCGCAAGCTGAATTTTGATTTCGTGGGAATGTTGATTTAAATACTACATTTCAATCTTTCGCTGTGTTATTATTTATATTATTCTTTAATTTTATTTCATTTGAATAATTTTGAAATAATCACGAATTAAAAAAACACACGTAAGTTTGTTATAAATCCATCATTTATCCATCATATTTTCTGCCTTCTATTAAATGTTCTTTCTTTTTAAAG
Source organism: Andricus kollari (assembly GCA_932074435.1). Classification (NCBI taxonomy): domain Eukaryota; kingdom Metazoa; phylum Arthropoda; class Insecta; order Hymenoptera; family Cynipidae; genus Andricus; species Andricus kollari. The sequence continues at coordinate 10,519 of CAKNWW010266844.1, forward strand.
GTTTCATGGTTTTGGACTTTTTAAGAAAACTGCTAACTTATTTTAATTTTGGTCAACTTCTGTTTTGCTTCTCATAACTCGAATTTACCGTTTCGGACATTTGGTTTTCCGTTTCTAGATTTTCACCCGGAAAATCCAATTCCTATTTCTTGATTTTAAAAGTGATAAAATGCAATGCGGCACGGGGTACAGTTCGAGGAACTAATTGTAGACTGCGCCCCCGGCGAAAATTGCCCGATCCCCCCATGCCTCTCATCCCGCATATTGCGCGCACTTAACTCCTTTGCACCGAACTCTTCTCCCTCCGAACTAATCACACAAGTCCATCGAATAGCGATACTCAGTCGGTACATACTTGAAAATATAAACATTTTATATCAAGGTTTTTTTTATATAATTATTTTCAGTTATTCGAATAAATTGCGCATTAAGGAAATGTATAAAAAGTAAGATGTAATCTTGAATTTAATTAAAATGTAATTGTTTCGTAATAAATATTTTAAGCTGCTACATTTTTTATGGAAAAGATTAGTTACATTGCAATTAAAATCAACTGTTCATGAATAATGTTAATGACAAATTTTCAATAGTAACTAATAATGAATAACCTTGTGATTGTATTACTCACATTTTTTTAAATACAGTATTGTTGGACTGAAGACAATTTTTGTAATAATGCAGAAAATTGTTCTTTTTCAAAAGGGGCAGTAGAAATTCTACTAAATGAAACTTTACTTTTGCAAATTCTACACCGTTAATTCTACGGGTGAAAACTCTATACACAAGCATATTTATTAAACACATTAAATGTTTTAAATGTAAACTCGACACGGTAAAATCACACACCATAAATTTGTACACAAAATAATTGAAATTTTCAAAGAATTATTTATTAAAATATTTTGTGTAGAATTTTTTTGAATACACAAAATTTAAAGTATTGTTTTGTATAGAATTTGACGATGTACGATTCATAACCATATTGAGTTTAAATTGAAAATAATCAATTTGTTTAATAAATATGATTGTGTATAGTTCTCGCGTGTAGAATTAGCGATTTAGAGTTTTTAGACGTATAGGATTAAATTGTATAGAATCACTACCACCTCCCTCACGGTTATTATATTAAGCAAACAATAATAATTCGTCAATTTTTATGTTTGTATAATTGATTATGAATTAAATAAATTATAATTAAAGCATGCAATTATTTTTTATTTTATTCGATTTTTTTATATATAATCTTTGATAAACTTATTAAGATTAGACTATTAGTCAACTGAGTACCATCAGCAACAATAATCAAATAATGCAAAAATTTACCTATTTTATTCAACTATTAACTTTTTTGTTAAAAAAACGATTTTTTGTGTTGGAAATTCCACCGTTTTATAGATCATTCGTCCTTTTGGCTTTAAAATTCAACAATTTTGTTGAAACCTCGTCTTTTTTTGTAGAGATCTTTTTGCTAGAAAATTCATCATTTTGGTTGAAAATTGAACGACTTTGGTTGAAAGTTGAACTAGTTGGTTAAGAATTGATATTCTTTAAGATTCACTTCCTGCGCTTGATAATTTAATTATTCAATTTTTAGAAAATTAATCTTCTGGGTTAAAAAAATCATCTTTTGAATTGAACTCTTGTTGAAAATTCATTTTTTTAAAAAGATTTATCACATTAGTT
>CAKNWW010266848.1:0-14469 GCA_932074435.1 Andricus kollari
TATTTGAAATGGAATCGATCTGGAGTTAGTTATTATTTTTAATTCGTTTGAAGTTTAATTGGATAGAATTCTCAGAATAACATTATATTTAGCGAAACTTTTTTTCAGGGTTAAAAATAGAGATCATAAGGAACTGATTTTTAAAAAGATCACATTGACCTTTTTTTTAAACTCAATGTTCTCACTGTATTACTTGTAGAAACATTTTTTTAATAATCTTATTCCACTAATTCTGCATGAAAGTTCAGAAAGTTGGGTTTATCTCACAGAAATATTTCAAATCTTACTAATCCTGCAAGATTTAATCACTTTCTTTATGTTAATGCCCAGTGTGAAGATCTTAAAACTGGAGTATAGAAAATCTGCGAATACTGCTAAAAAACGAGTTAAAAGTTAAGGCTAATTAAAAATATTGTACTACATGAATGAATGGTTATATTAGAACGTAATTACGTTTATATGATAAACTTAATAAATAGGACTTTTGGCTATGTTTTGTCGATTCTGTCCCACTGCATTAATCCAACGTTTATGAAAAGTTTGTTCTAAGTTACTGCCATGATGAAAATTAAAAAGTGTGTACGAAAGTAAATTATAAAGCCCTTTTTTACAAAGTAAAAATTACATGTAAAAATCCAAACTTTTCATTTTTAAGGCAAAAAATCTTGATTTTTCGAACAACGATATTATCCCTTAAAATATAAATCTAATTTTTTTACCTCTTTTACGTTTCGCCAGCAGAAATAAAAGAAGATTAGAGTGTTCCTGATGTGATTTTTCAACTTGACAAACCTGAATGGCTTGAGAAAACAACAGCTGTAAAAAACCCTGGATATATTTCTGGAAGAAATAATCAAATTAAAACGATTCAGTGAATGAAAGAAGTTGTACAGTATAATTTATATAAAATAATTCTTACTTTTGATAGGAGGTAAGAAGGTACTCGAGTAGCTCATAATTTGTATTTCCAGCGACTGAACACATAACAGACGTAAATTGATCGAGCCAATGAAAAATCTCATCCTCGGTTGTGTTATGCTTGGTGCCGTATTGTTTTGACTCATTTTTATTGCTCGAAGCATTTTCGCAATTGACTTTCTGAGCAGTCGGTATAGACGTTGGTTCGTTTGTGATTATTAACACTTCACCATCAATATCATTAATCTTTGTCAATCCACTCTCCATTGTTACCCACGCCTTGAATTCTTAGTCTAAGCAAACAATTTCATCAAACGTAGTAACTTAATTTATATTGTAAAATAAAAATAAGGTGCTTGGGGAATAAATTAAATTACCTGGCATTGCATTCTTTACAAATCCTTGGAGAGAATCTAAAAGCTGGTCTGTTGAGTAAAAAAAACGTACTTTTATCGGTAGCAGATTCGCCGCTTAAAATTTTCATTTCACTCAAAATTTAAAATGATCTTTAATAATGATTTAAACATTAACAATACAGGGTGTCCAGCAGAGACCTACGATAAAATTCCCATACATTTCCCTCAGGGTTTTCCAAAATTCCCGTATAAATTTAATTAAAAAATTAATTTCCATTGAAATTATATTTATGACAATTTATTGGGGTTTTCTAAACAAAATTCTGAAAATTCAACAATTATTCTTCGTCTTTCGTTGGAAAATTAAATTAACTTAAATCTTGAACAGTTTTTATATAATACTGCTCCACGAATTATATTCCTATTTAACAGGCACCTGTTTTTAACAACAACAAAAAACAATTAAATAACACATTAAAAATAACAAGAGATTTTTTTCTGATACATTCGAGGACATTTTTCTAATAAAAATTCACTAAAAAAATTGATATCTCTAGAAAATAAATTCGGTAAATGCAGCAAATTTTTAAAATACAGAGTTGTGTGTTTAAGGGAAAGGAATCAAAAATGTAAAAGAAATGTTTTTTCCAGTCATTTTGTGGATTTTAAAATCATAATTTTTCTAACGATATTTAAAAATTATTTCAGACGCCTCAGAACTTCTGAATGACAAAAACACAGAAAAGAAGTTGAAGAGTTGAAAAAATAAAAAACAGATAAACTCAAAATTAAGCATTTTTAAATTGTCCTATTTATCTACTTTTCATCCCTTGAACTTTGTACATTTTTTTCGAATATTTTTATCAGTTGACATTTTTTTATCAGATCAATTTTGTTTACAGTAATTTCTTATTATTAGTAAAAGGCCCTGAGTCGCTCAAAATATTTTCCCCATCGATCTCGAAAAAATAATAAAATGCACTTATACGGATGTTCAAAATACTATTTGAGCTTAACTAAAAAAATTGTAATAAGAAATACAAAACTCAGTGTTTTATTCTCACTTATTTTTCTAATTTTTTTCTTTTATCAGTATGAAGTTCCGGAATATTTAAAATAATTGTTAAAACTAGCTAGAAAAAATGATTTAAAATTCCATAAAAGTGACACAATATAACAAAAACGTATTATGTTTATAAAAATGTATCTTTGAGAAGACTGTTCTATCCTCTTAAAACAATAACAAAATCGACATCTATGAAAATAACTATACAAAATTATGAATATAATAATTTTCTCAGGAACAACTTAATAAACATTGTATTTTTTAATAAGTTATTTCTTTTCAGTTTCAATTACTGTTACCAAAACTTCCCTTTCTTATTACCAAGCTTATATTTTCCCTCGCTTTTTAAAGATTTTAATACAGGTATAAAAAAATACTTTGCACCTATAGGAAATCAATAATATAACACTTTTAGTGATAACAGTCATTCATAATTTGACCAACTTCAACATCGGTTAAGCGAAAATTCCCTCACTCTTGCACGTTTTCCCTGATATTACAATATTTTTTCGTTTTTCCAGAGTACAAAAAAAAATTGATTTTTCTACAAATCTGCGAGTCACGGAGGATTTTTTAACCCCCAACTTTAGTTAATCGAGAATTTAATGAATCCCTGATATTCCATGACTTTCCAGAATTTCCGGACCTATAGTAACCCTGATTTATAAGCCATTTTGTACGTTTTGCTGGAAAATTTAGTGAAAATACGGTGACTAAAAAAACAACGAAAGTTTCCATCCTACTCAGTGTATGAAACATACAAAATACCCATTTCAAAAATGAAATCTCGCACATTTCCCGCACCAATAAATTTCTCGTACAATTGCCACTTTTCCCAAACTCTGGACACCCTGCACTGCATTTAAGTTTATTTCTGAAATATTTTGTTTTGACACTTCTCTCCAAATACCTTATCACGTTACGATCATAAAAATTGTCGGTAAATTGAGCAGATTTTTATATTAAACTATCGCTAATGCTTGAAAATAGATATAGCATTGACAAGAAAGTCATAAATATTCAGAATTTTGAGGAATTCCTCAAAATGTTCAAACACTACAAAGTTTTTGACTTGGGCTGTGTAACATAACCTCACTTTTAAGCTTTTAATGAATCTACGCGTTCCAAGCTTCCAAGCCACTATTAACGAAAATTTCGGATTATGGCAGAAGTCCAAATCAATACAGAGTTAAATATCAGGAAACTCAAAACGCAAAACAACAATACAATTGCGACTATCAATTGTTTCCTTTGTTTTGATCCAAAAACGAAGTGCGTTTCCCGTGGCTTTATCACGTTTTGGAAAACACTGCACTAAGAATACATAAATCACCAATGAACACTCGCACATACCTTAATAAGCACTCGTTTATTTCAAATTCCTGCAATTTTAGAAGCCTTCGATTTTAGAAGACATTTTTATTTATATTATTGTGTTGTGACAAAGCGAATCCCTCAAGAATCAGACCGTGACCGTCATGACCGTCATGGCGTCACATCAATTGATATGCTCCCAACGTCAATGACCCAACTTATAAGCAATGAGTTATATATTGCATATATATTACTTTGAAAATATTATATCAGTCCTGAATATTAATAATAGCCTATAGAGTCCTAAACATCTCGATATTTGGATCATATATTTGTCTACACGTATTTATATCAATCTTTCATTACATAATATTAAACTATATTTCAAATAAAATATATTTTCGCGCGCATACAGTCGGTAAGAAAGATCTCCTTTTGTTCAGTAGTTTAGAATCACCGTGAAGGGTTCTAGGACCCTTGAGCGATGCACGCTGTCACAAACACACTCTATGTTCTTTGTCTTCTGTTGTCTTCTTGGCGATGTGACCGATGTGACATGGCGTCCGGTTAGAAAGAAAGTTGACTTTAAATGCCGTTGTTTTTATGACATTGACCAAACGAAAAGGGAACCTCCGAGGCCGCGAATTTCCCCTAGACACATGGTGGTGATGCATGCGAGGAAACCACAGAGGATCAGCGATGGGTAGGGCTCCTCCGTCAAATAACTGATCCTGACACAACCAACCTCACCGATCACGACGTCCGTCCGTCCGACCAACTATCACTACCGCCATTCTCGGGCTTATTTTCCCCGATGGATCGTCGCGAACGTCCATCGAGGAAAGCCTACTTAATTTTCCACGTTTAACTCACCAATTTTCTCTATGATTCCAGGTACTTCGAAAAGCACCAGGCCCATCCCTATCAGGTAAATATCAAAGGTATACTCAGGGTATCGCGGGTTCGGGAGGGGGGCTTCTCCATCTCACAACACGAATCACTATTCACGCATATTTCCTTTTTCGATTTTCTTCTCCATAAAACGCGATTCGAAATTCCAGCCGATTTCTGAAGATCGACTATCTTTTTCTCGCCCGCGAACCATTTCCCCACCCCTGACTCTACCACTCTTAATTCCGACTTATTTTGCTCCAGTTTTTTTTACCATTCAAAGCTCAAAAAAATTTCGGAACCTTTAGGTTTGCTTAAAAATCCAGACCCATTCAAATATTGCCGAATTATGATTGTTCCATTGCCAATTTCCCCTTCGTAAATTTTATATTTTGTTCCTGTGGAGAGTTACTTTATTTAACAAAAAAAAAATCTAATATTGTTCGTTCGTTGTGACGTGTTGTGTGTTTTATGCAATTTTGGTTGATTTTTGAGTTTATTCTCGTTTCCCTGTGTCTGCTGTATTGTTTTCTGAGGCACCCAAACTTTTCCGTTGTTTTGTTAATTTGTGTACTAAACTTATGAATTTTCTGTTTTATTTTTTAATTAAACCTTGCCGTCAATGACAAGGACATTGTTCCTACAGTAAATTCTTTTAAAGAAATCTAATTTGTTATATTTTTCTTAATTCTTCAGAGGCTTCAGAGTAATTTTTTTCGAATTCTTGTCGATGTGAATTTTCATATTTCACGGCTTCTATTTGTAAATCTTCTTGTCTTTGTTGCTTGGAAATTTAGTGTTTCGATCTGCTTTTGAGTTTTCCCACATCCTTTCAATGTTTTTTGGACGATTTACCTCGAGTTTGGCGAATTTTTGGTTTAGAGCTTCATAAACATAACCTCACTTTTTGTAAAAATCAATAACCCAGATACTTGTGTTGACCCTTTATTGTTGCGGGTAACTCTTAAAAATCATTGTGAAAACTTTAGGCATCATTAATTATGGGGTTTCGTATGATTCGAGCCTTAAAACAATGTTTATCTTTGAATTTTTTTCTCTTTGTTAGAACTTAGAATTTTGCCATGTCGAGAGTCACTTGAAAAAAATTGTGTCGATTTATTTTTGAGATTCAGAGCATCCTTGAGGAATTTAGTCAAAAGTTCTTCAACAAAATTTTGTTTTACTCGCTTCTGTCTTTAGAATGTTCATATTTTTTATCAATATGTTGGATTTTTTACATTTAGGATATAATTGTATTCATTATGAACATTATTTGTTTATAGGTTAATTTTTCAATAATATTTTATAATTACTATTCAAGGGAATCTTAATCTTAACTGTGTGATAAAAAGAAATTGTTCATGAGCAAAATTAAGTTGGACATTTTAAAAATGACATTGTGTTAGAAAAAATTTATTTATGTGTTTGAAATATTATTGTTTTTGTTGATGTATTTATATTGTTGATTTTTAAAGATGGTCGACTTCTTAAAACTCAACAAATCAAGGCTCTGAACTAGTTTTGCTTGTTTTTAATGCCAAGATATGCAGGCATCTTATTTTTGAGAAATGGTTAATATATTTTTTAAGTACTCGCTTGAAATGAAAAAATAAAATTGGCGGATGAGGGAAGGCATTTTGAATCTGACAAGTGTAAAATTGATTAAAAATGTTGAATGCTTCGTCCTGATTCCTGAATTTAATAATGTTTATGGATGAAAATGTTGTTTTGCAGAACGCAAAGTACAACAGTTCTAAGGGTGGCTACTCATCGTCGACCACGTCGGATAGTCGCTACGAGGGGCGGATGCGAGATTCCCCGAATGGCAACTCGTATAGTCCAGCCGGTGGTTTGGGAATGGGCATGGGGGCAGATCGAGATAGTCCCCGTAATTACGCCAGTAAGCCTCTTTACAAGAAGGAGAGAGAAAATAGAGACTACAAGTTATCCTCCTCTAGGGACAAGTATTCCGGTAAGATATTCATTTTTCCCTGTTTATTTTATCCTGAATATCTAGAAATGTTGTCATTCTTACAGAATTCCTGGAGACAAGACACGGTCTAAATAACAAAATAAAGCGTCACACTAATATCCTTTTTGTAAATTCCGTATTTTATAGCTTCTTTATCATTTTATTCATCTTGAAGTAAAACTAGCTTTTGGCTAATTTTACTGAAAGTAATTAGATGTTTTCTTTTTTGAAGTGATGATGACTCCGTTTTCAATATAAAAACAGTATTGTGTCTTAACGTTTTCAGCTGTAAAATACTTGCTTGCGTATGTGTAGATTGTGCACGATCTCCAAAAGACAAGAGGAGCCGCGAAAGCAGGGATTCAGAACACAGGACCAATCATGATAGGAGCAGTGGAGAGGTAAGAATTTTATTTTATTCTCAGAAAAGAAGTTGCGTTTTTATTATTTTCTGTGTTTGGTATGAATTTGGGCTGTTCAAAAGAAATACTTCTTTGCTTTATTCTAAATTTAAATATAATTAATTCAAGTTTCTATAAAGGACTATGGGAGAATAAAGAAGTGGTCCTAGTCCTTGAAAGTTACTTATCACAAGCTTGTGTAAATTTTATAGCTAAATCGTGAATTCACAAGTCAAGATCACGTGTATAATAAATATATAAGGGTGATTGCCAAAAAGTTGAACAGATATCACTTATATTGAGTTGACAACGATAAAAAGCCAGACTATAGTTCAATATTTTAGAGTTAAGAATTTTACAAATCACTTTAAATTTTGCCCCACAAGTTTTTTTGACTTCTCACGCTGCATTTATATTTGAGGAAAAAGCTCGAAAGTAATTTTTAAATTATTCACAGGATTCGGAGTGTACGAATTTTTTCGTTTTTTGCAAACCTATCAGGCTTTATTCACAGTTTTAAAATAGAGTACATATATGTACCTATAGAAATAAATGTATCAGGGTGATTGACAAAAAGTAGACAACCTTAAGTCGTAGTCATTTTCCACTTCCTTTGAATAGTAATTTTTGTACAAAATAATCTCAGTACAGTTTCAGAATTTTAGATGACTTTGTTTAGAAATTATGAGCAAAAAAATCGGCAAAATATCTTGTTACGCGTCTGTCCCAAACTAAAAATGTAAAATTAAATATTTCTAAATAATATTAATAAAAAATTTGTAATACATAAGATTCACAGATCACACTTGTATTAAGTTGAAAACGGCAAAAATCAAGAGTTTAGTTCAATCCTTTGCAGTTGAGGATTTTAAAAATCACTTCAAAGTCTACAAGTTTTTTGTCTGGTTACTCTGCATTCCTTTTTAATATAAAACTTGAAAATAATTGTTCAAACTACTCATAATTCGGGCTAAAATTGTTAAGTTTATCCTTACGAAGATTTTAATATAGTTAAAAATCGATTATTTTGAGCCAAGGAAGACAAAATTCGTGCTACGCGTTTTTGTGAAAAACGATTTTTCAGTTTTTAACGACTAAATATCTCATTTTCTCGAAAACGACACAAGTTGTGAGTAGTATTTCATAATTGAAAATTGTCCCCCTTCCTGAAATCTATAAACTTATACCTTTACGAGATGTTTATCTTGTAGATAAAACTTTCTTCTTGTATTTCTTTCTAAGATTTTTGTTTGTTACTTCCGATACATAAATCATTTAAATGTTCTAGCTGTGCTAAAATTATTTTTATTCTCGTGAATTCGTGTTTTTTACTTCTAAAGAAATTGGAGCCAAACGGACTTAAAATCGTGGTGAACAGACTCCATTGCCTGTTCACTGAAAAAACCTAATCCGATTTGTTTTGCATCACAACACTCATTAATTAACTATTAATTTCTTTACAATTAAAAATAGGAATTCACGATACTAAAAATCAGTTTAGCGCAGCTGGAACATTTAAATTAGTTCTTATCTATCTGAAGTATTCAAAGGATATTTGAGAGAGAGAAAAATACAAAAATGAAATTTAACTTACCAGCCCTATTTGATAATAATATCAATCCAACAAAAATTATATTTCTTCAATTTTAGAGACAAAACCCAAATTTTCTCGGCTTTGAAGCTCAGGAACCTTAAGAATTTCATAAAACATGTTGTTCATATTGTTAATGAAAATTAGATTTTTAATCGTTAAAAACGAAGATACCGTTTTTTCAACAAAAACGCTTAGTGCGATTTTTTCCTTCCTTGGCTCAAAATAACAGAGGGTATTCTCAATACCCGCAAAAAAGAGAAACTGGCTGTGCGAACACTTTTGGGTTAAACTTAGTCGAGGATTGTCGTGAAAATCAGAGAATGATTTGAAACGTTGAAGTGAAAATAGTCCTTTTCCCCATATTTTTATCTGTTCTGCATATATTTTGAAAGGATTTTCGAAATTTTTTGTTTTGATCATAGTCGCATGTCACGCGACCTTTAGCAACGTGAAATTCATATCCAGAAATACATTTCTTGATCTCTTAGTTTCATAGTTACATACTTTCTTGGGTTACCCTTAATTAAAATGTAATTTTATAAAGTGGTCAACATTCTGGCAATCACCTATTACTATTTAATGTTATTATCGAAATTCCATGCGACTTTTTTCGTAATTTTGTGCGTCTAAAGCGACTTTTTTAGATCTTCTAGTGGCTCCGAAGCTTGTATTCATATAACGGGTTAAAATTGTTAATTTTATACTTACGCAGGTTTTAGTATAGTTAAAAATCGATGTAAGATACTCGATTCCAAATAATGATTAATAATTATCATTATTGTTGCGTAATATTTTTTATAAAATTTGCGGTAACGATCCTTATTAATTTATCATGCTGCAAAATGAGAGTATTTTTTGAAACGTTGAAGTCAAAATCAAATAAATCGTTAAAATGGTAATTTTATCCATATTTTTAACTTCTGTATATATTTTTAAAACATTTTGAAAATTGGTTTGTTTTTTCATAGTCTCATATCTGTCACGCAACCTTTAACAACGTGTAAAATTCATGTATATCACAAATACATTCCTTGATTTCTTAGTTTCATATTTCCATACTCTCTTGAGTTACTCTCAATTGAACAAAAAATATTTTAGGCGGTTTGGAAAATTTGTTTTCGAAAATATCCTTGTCTGAATGGTCAACTTTTTGGCAATCACTCATAAAGATATAATTCTATTTTATTTATTTGTTCGCTAGATTCTTCATCCCATAAAAATATCTTCAAACTCGTCTAGAGAATCGTCTTCACAGCGGAAGCCGACACACAATTCGTGTCAGGTCAGTACTTTGAATTATTATCTGCTGTTAATACAGTTGTAAAGTAAGATAGACAAAAGCTTAATAGGTACGGGAAAACTTCCAACAGTGGATAGCTTCATACACTTGTAGCGGTAAATAAAAGCGAAATGCCTCAAGTAAATTTCATTTACAGATTTCGTATGATCCATGTTGACAAAAATGCATTTTAAGACAGAATTTCGTCTTCCAATTAATTATAATAAGAAAAATAAGCAAACGAAAATTGTTTTTGGCATTATTAAGTAACTTTGTCCTGAACTCTCGTAATTTTGGCTAGCAAATAACATTTTCTCCAAGCAGTTTTGTTTAATAATATATATTCCTTGGTCACTAAACTGTAATAATGTAGCCCCAGAATCGTATATTCTATGTCAGATAATTGTTATAAAAATATTCTTCGAGACTCATTTTCTTACTATGGATATCAACGTCATTCCTACAGTGAATTTTCAATGAAAAGTTATAGATATCATTTACAAAAATAGGCTGGTATACATGCTTTTCTGTTTGTTCTGATAATAGCGTAGGTATAAAATATACTTATAGTACGTATCTTTCTATGCTTACTGCAATTGACACATTTTTGCTATCCACTGTAGAGTGGTTTCCCCTAAATATATTAAATAATTCAGATACATAAACAAAAAAATTTAGAAGTTGCATTTATCGGAAGTTAAGCACAGAGGGCGCGGTTAGGGCTCGGATGGGTAACTGTTCGTGATCCTCGCCAAGTCGTATTTTTCACTGCGTTGCATTATTGCTGAGCGGGAGGCTTGTAACCCGTTGCACTCGGGAGAGGTTTTCTGCAGTTTTCCTCTCCTTTGGCCAAACGCTCAAAAAAGGTCGAGCACTTATAATAAAAAATTTCGCTCCAGATGGTAGGGGAAGGCCGTTTTGGGTGTATTAAACGGAATTATTTGAGAAATTACTCAATTTTATATTTAGGATAAACGTGGCGATGAACGAGGAGGAGCGATGGAACGAACGGCCAGGTTCGGCGACTGGTCGGAGCATATGAGCTCATCGGGAAAGAAGTATTATTACAACTGCAAAACGGAAGTTTCGCAATGGGAGAAACCAAGAGAATGGATTGTTCGAACAGACAGTCGCCAGCGCCAATCCAATGACTACTCCTCTAGGTCAAGTAAGTAATTTCCTTCACACCCATTCTGTTTTTTCTTTTCTCTGTCTAGTTTGATTTTACAGCAAATAATTTCTTTAATGCTGAAAGGAGAGAATCCTTCCTTACAAATTTCGTTTGATCTCAAACTTTTCTTTGGAGAATCATAAGCTCTTGTCTTTGTTCAGTTTATTCAAAGTATCAGAAAATTACTGGTTTTGTGTGCCATTCAAATACATACTTTCTGCAGGTCATGATAAACATTCCAACTCGCGGTCAAACAGTGGCGGTGGCAGTGGTGCGCGAGATGGCAAATCCTCGCGGCAAGCTGACAAGCGCGAATATTGGGTCTCATGTGGTAGCAGCGGTGGGAACAGTAGTCGAGACGATGTCTCGTCGCGAGATCGGGAACGAGAGAGAGAAAAGGAACGAGAAAGGGAGCGAGAAAGGGAACGAGAGACCTGCAGGGAGGAGGTGGGAGTGGAACGTCAAGCGCAGGACATGGACATCTCGCCCGGCGATTCCACGCCCACCTCAGAACCTTTAACGTCTAGTGTTCACGATCAAATGCCTCAAGGGCCGGTACTTTTAGCTACTGGTAAGTTCATAAGAAATCTACCAATTTTCCGCTCCCGTTTCAACTTGTTTTCTCTAGGCCAATGACACGAATAGCCGCAAAAGAAATAACGCAAAAGAACAAAATGTAGTTGATAATAGTATCCTCAATATAAGTATTTTGATTCTTTTAGTGATTTTTCTTATTGCAAGAACACTAGAAACTATTTTATTGGGGGAAACTAAGGCATTAGCCGACTGTTTTATTGCATATCTTAAAATCCTTTTTTAATTTTAGCTGCATGTTTCCTTTATTTTTCAGCGTTACCTCGATTGACATCACATCCTTCAACAACACCACAGGCAACGGCAAAATTAGGTTCCCCGACGCAACAACATGGAAACAGTAATGCTCCGGGGCCGCCTGTGTCACTCGCCAATTTACCTAGAATTCTTTCACAAATTACGGGCCATAAGGAGCAGCCTGACATCACACCTCAAAAAGCTCTTCAGACTCTTCAGACGGCAATTATGTTGTCCAGACAGGTAAGATTTCTTTGAATTTGATTAAAATTTCAATTGAATATAATTTCCAGGCTGACTACCCAACGGATGATATTCAATTTCCAGTTTTCTCCTGGTCACTTTTTCATTTTTTCCGGTCGATTAGTAATTGCGTCATTTACAAACTGATTAAATAAACGCAGTAGATTATTTTAGGTCTAATATTCGCATTGTGGTTTGGTTAACATCTTCGATTACAAGAATTTTGTTTAATCTGGGAAGGTAAACAGTGATAACTTCGCCCAAGAAGCGTTTCAAACGCAATGATGATAAGGCTTTTCTTAAATGCGATTGCTTAATACTTTGATTTTAATTAACCTAAAGTTAAGTATTTCCTTCATAACTTCGACAGTTTCAACGTTATCAAAATTTAAGATTTTCATCGTAGCATCAAGCGTATTATTATGCAGTTTGTATTATGAAAATTAAAACCACGGGTGAATTTAAATTTTCCTGTTTTCTCCCGATCAATTTTTCATTTTTTTTTCGGTCAATTAGTAATTCAATTATTTACAAACTGATAAAATAAGTGCAGTGGTTTTTTTTTAATGTCTAATAATGTCTGTAAACCAAGCCAGCAAAATAATTTATATCGATAACTTCTAGTTTAATATAGACACTTTACACTATAAATTGACCTAAAGTCGGGTCCAAAGGTATAGGCCCCTAATTTTTTTTGCCTCCAACTCGCACAAAAAAAATCTCTGAAGTATCTGATAAAAAGCAGCGAATAGTTTACTTCATACGGTGGTTTATTTATAAAAACTTTATCTTGCGAACGAATGAAGATAGGAAACCGTTTAATGGCTCCAAATGTGGAGTTTTGTCATGCGATTTCAGTGCAATAATTAAATTGATGATAAAATCATTCTTACTCAAGATATATAATTTTGAATATTTCTGACTTTAATCAGTCTGGGCGCGTGACCAACACACAGGGACAAGTGGCAGCAAAAAAGTACCCTTTCTATGACAATAGTAATTCCAGAAGCAAGGCATCTTCAAGAATCAAGACGTTGAGACCGCCCTGCTTCGTTCAACCACATCTGTTTCGGGCACTTGGAATTACTATTGTCATCGAAAGGGTACTTTTTTTGCTGCCACTTGTCCCGCTGTGTTGGTCACGCGCCCAGACTGATTAAAGTCAGAAATATTCAAAATTATATCTCTTGAGTAAGAATGATTTTATTCTCAATTTAATTATTGCCCTGAAATCGCATGACAAAACTCCACATTTGGAGCCATTAAACGGCTTCCTATCTTCATTCGTTCGCAAGATAAAGTGTTTGTAAATAAACCACGGTATAAAGTAAACTATTGCATATTTCAGCATTTTGAAAAATGCTTTGCATTTAGAAATGTTCAAATAATATCTGTGTATTTTTTCAGATTTTTCCTAACGTCGCCCTCCTTCCGGGAACAGGTCAAAGTCGACCCTTGAAAAAGGAGGCCGAAAAACCCCGTTTTTGGGCGTTTTGCCCTCTAACTATTGCAAAAATATTTTAAGACAAAAATGAAACTATCGCTGCATTCGGAAGACTTTAAGCTTTCAGATGCTTTTTATTAGATTCTTCAGAGATTATTTTTGTGCGAGTCGCAATCAAAAAAAGTGAGGAGCCTATACCTTTGGACCCGACTTCAGTGCAATGTTTTGAAGGGTTCATTATAGCCGCCAAAAAAATTAAAAGCTATTTTATCCCTTATTATCCAGCTTGAACCATAATTATCCCGGTTGACGGTACATCGTTTTTGTTAGGATTTTAATTCACATTTGATATGACCCCATTTCTTTATATCGTCGTATTTTGTATAGAGCAGCATTGCAAATTTCCTATCAAGGTTGGAAATTGTCCCAGTGTCCCGACGTTACGAGTCAGTGAAATATTCCGTTGAGCTAGGTTGAAAGGGCTAAAGGCGGGTGGTTTAAAAGACTTATCTTTGTTAATGAAATCCAATTCAAAAGTATCTTAAATTTTGGGAACATATAATGTAAATTTAATTTTGAAGTCACTTGAATGTTTTTTTATTTTAAACTTAAAAGTATATAAATTGGGATGGTCGTAGGTCAGGAAAAAGTCAGGGACTTTTATTGGTCAGGAAAAATCAGGAGAAAGTCAGGGATTTTGAAAAAAAAATCTTGCAAAAGTTAGGGAATTTCTATGAGAGGCACTTTAGCTATCAAGGATAATAAATTTAACATTTTCAAGATTTTATTTGATGAAATTTCATTATATTTATACAAGATTCTATATTACAAATGTTACAAGGTTAGGATTCTGGTCTTTGAATATTAATGGACAGGGAAAATGAAAAATTAGGGAATATGATATAATATTGTTGTTAGTAATTTATTTTTTATTTGCAGTTGCTTCCTCCTGACGATTATAATGTTAGTTCAAAATTTTTTTTTTTTTT
>CAKNWW010266849.1:0-12226 GCA_932074435.1 Andricus kollari
TTTTTTCATCTACATGTTGATGAAAAAAGCGTAGGTATGATAAAAATTATTGTAAAAATGATGCACATTCGCTCTGAACCTGCTGCAAATCCTCAAGTGCAAACTTCGATTTTTGGTTCTGTTCTCCCAACCAGCGTAAATCGCCGATTAACTCCATTAACCGGCCAAAATTGGGCGGTTAAGTTAAACAGTGATGAACTCTCTTTAATCATACTTTAGAAGATGGTGGAACGCAAGGTACTGATTAAATTAGAATAATCGAGGATTAACATCTTAATCAGAGTTGGTGAAACCGGCCCTAAGAATATTTCCTAAGTGGGAAGATTAAGAATATTTCCCTCTTAAATTAAGAATACTTTTTTTTTGTAGATAAATACCAAAGAGTCGTAATTCTGTTGCTTTCCATCTGGGCAGTTGATCCAAGTCTCGTGATTTCCTCACGAACTCAGCAGGTATCCATTCTCTGAAGGAAATCAGAAGCTCCAATAAATTTGTTGCTTGTAACGCACTTAACGTACCAGGATGCCTCCCTGACATTAATGAGTGCAGCCAGGGCGGGCTTTACCAATATGCTATTATAGGCTATAGCCTAGGGGCGCCATGAAGTCGAGGCGGGCGGTTTTCGGGAAATTTAAGTTTAGTTAAAGGAGTGCAATATGAATTAGGAGAAGAGTAGCTTTGGAATTCTACGAAGTAAAGTTTATTGTTTATTTTAAAAATCTATACCTTCTTGCCTTTCAAACTTTCGAGGGTTTGAGGATTAACGAGGACCAAAGTTATTTAAAAATCTATAATTTTATGCCCAGAGGTAGACCGTTGAAAGAATGGATAGAGTCTGTGAATGAGACATTTATCCGAAGAGAAATAAGAAGCCATAAAAACACGAGATCTTGCATGAAAAAAAGACCTTTGATACTAAGTGGCCCAAGTGGGGAGCCACACATAACAATTTTGTAAGGCTCTCCACGTGGGGTGATCGATAGAGAGATTGATCAGCAACCTGGGTCGAAGCAGTGCTGCGGAATGAACGTGTTATTTAAATAAATAACACGAGAATTCTAGATCAATCCAAAATATATATACCTTACACCAATATACCTATCTACCCTGTACCTATATACCCATCCACACACTACTACTTTCCAACCGTGCAATTCACGCCTACCCCGGAAGGGAAACGGATTACTGGTATAATAAAATAATGAAAATAAAGAGATTAGAAGATGGTGTTTTTCGCTTGGCGTACAGGATGAGTCGGATTTATGACAGGCTCTGTAGTCCGAAATAGATGCAGGGGCCTATTTCATAAAAATTACAAGTTCACAAGTTACAAGTTACCATATTACTAGCTTGTAAATACAAGTTCTTGTATTTTGTGTTTCACAAGAGTTTTCCGTACACTTGTAATTACAAGTAATATCTCCTACAATTTACAAGCGCTTTTACAAGTGCGCGCAAACGCACTTAACGAATCATGGCAGCTAACCTCCTAGGGTGAATGCGTATTGCAGGATTCCCGTTAATAACTTTTAAAAGATAAATGAGAAAAATAATTTAATTTCGTGCTGTCATTAAAAAAAAATCAATTTCATATATATTGTAAAAGTTGGTGCAAGGAGTATATCGATACTTTCCGGTGGTAGATAATAAAATATTTAAAATGAAACTATTATGAAATTAATAGAAGTTTGTGCATAAATACTATATTTTAATTACGTTAGTAGTAACCTCTTTTTTACTGTGTCCTTTCGGTGTGTCACTCATATTACAAACAATTAATATACGGATCACGGGCAACGTTTTCTAGACTTTCCTAACCTCAAATATGTACACGCCTTTTAACGAATATTATGCTTCATAAACTTAAGTGTAACCGATAATTGTATCTACACTCCAATAAGTGGTTCTTTAATTAATCCATAAACCAATTTCAACGGTCGGAAATTTCAGTAAACTCTCTAAAAAGATAACTTGTATTTACTTTTACCACTTTTACAAAACCGCAAAGACCCTATGAAATTTGTCTACAAATCACAAGTGCTACTTACAAGCCATAAGTTTTATGAAACAAAACGCTTGTAAAACTGCGAGATATTACTTGTGAAAGGAGTCGCCGTACTTGTAACTTGTCAAATGTGCGAACGACTGTGTAAAACGCACACTATTAATACAAGCAAAAAGTTACTAGACTTGTACTTGTAAATTGTAACTTGTAGTTTTTATGAAATAGGCCCCAGGTGTGCAGAAATGTCACCATCTTTCCCTATTTGAAGTTCTGTTCTGAAGGGGCCCCTATCAGAATATCTAGTCTAGAAAAAACTAATGGGGACCCTATCAGGTTCTAGTGAAGAATTCAATGCATGTGAACGCTTTTTTCCGAAAACTTGATTTAGGGCACTATTGAACATTTTCTTCGGAACCAGGCACCTATTTGTCAGTTAAAGTTAAGAGGTTATATCAAGTACAGCTGTCCAGTGCTTCGCCAGAGCTTTCAAGTTTTGTGGTTTTATTTCTTGATGTAATTTTGTAATGTGTTTGACAATTATTCTTCTCCGCGATGGAAGAGGAAAGGCGCCTGCAAGAACAGAGACGATTTCGGAGCAAAAAGTTCCGCCTAATGCAAAAAGTCGAACAAGAATGCGATGAGAGTGAGGTTATGACGTTTGGAGCTGCTCGCACCGACAATCACGTAGGAGGTAAATAATGTATTAATAATAATTTAACATATGTTATTTATACGAATAATTTAACGGTAAATATAATCTAATAATAAAACAACATATAAATAATATTCTCTTATATTATAATACAAAAAATGTCAAATAAGTAAATGTACAAAAATTTGGTATTCATCCCAATAACTTACTTACTTATTTACTTACTTAACTTATTATTCATCCCAATAACTTAAATCAAACACAGGTGCTCTGTAGAGGCCCCGTAGGGGAAATTCTCTTTAATAGGGTTGTAAACGGGCGACCCCCACTAGAACCCTACTAGAAAATCTAGTAGGGCCCCCATGGACAAATCGTTACATTCTAGATGGGGCCTCGACTAGTTTTCCTCACTATAGTCCGATTGGAGGTAGGGGAAAATAGTCAGGGCCCCACTAGAGCCCTTTTGAAATTTCTGCACTGGTATGAAAGAGCGATGTCATAGCATACTTACCTGAAGTTAGGTAAGTATATAGTGTAACGTAGTTTTAGGAAAACTCGGAAAGATGTGAGACAGCTTTGCGGGGTTTCGCCGAAGCTACACCTAACCTTCGAAAGGGAGAAAAGGATGGTTTGAATAAATTGAGCATAAGTAAATTTACCGTCTAGTCAAGATCCGAGCCATAGGACAGCGACTAGGTTAAGGCTATGTTAATTTCCATTGTTCCTTAAAAATTTAGCATTAGCCATAAAGCCTGAGATAAATAGGCAACTAAATATGTTCCGGGTCGGTGTCAAGGTGGAACAGTAGTTTGAGAGCTCGTAAACATTGAGCAGACAGGGCAGAGTATCGACAAGCGGCCAGAAACCAGAGAAGAAGGACTACAGGAGCAGACACAACCGACACGGTGCAGCAGGTTCACGCTCGCCAAGAGAGTCCGCGCTGTATCCGTTGACAGGTATAACGGGAAACCAAGCCTTGATAGGTGCGCTATCACCAACCTCCACCCCACCTCCCAGCAGAGACATGTGGAGAGGGGTTGAAGGGGCAGTGGCACTACCTATTCAGGCAGAAACATCGGTCGGGGGGAACGCGAGGAGCACTAGGGACGGAGATCCTCGTTTCGCGAAAGTCAATACTAGGCCACGCGTAACAATGACTAGGGCCAGCATGACAGACGAGCGAACAGACACGTTCCTACATTTAGCTCATTTAGTTTCCAGGGGGAGCGCAGTACCCCACAGTACCAAGGAGCAACTAGGAGGTCGGGGAGCCCCGGAAGGGCCCAGGGCCGGCCGAGACAAGACTGGCATTACCAAGCCTCGGTACCAATAAGCCGTAATGTGACGAAAAACTGGGCAAGTGGAATAACTGGTCAGACGGCATACTACCCACCGACAGTGAGTGCCCCAAGGTGTACTCCCCTGGTAACCACCTCGCAGCCGATTCTCACCACCGCGGTAATAAGAGACACGCGCCCGAGTAATGATTGGTACAGCAGGAATCGAGAAGCTCAGCTTAAGAAAGAGACACCGCATTACGAAACCGAGAACTGGGACCGGACTGCAGAAACAGAGGGTTACCGGTACCCGGGGTATTATCCGGAGCCTCACCCGCGAAGACTTCCTCCGACCGACCACCGCGAACACAGACCATGGGAACGAGAGTGGCCCCGTACGAATCGGACCGCCCACCACTACCCACCTTCGAGCCTCTTTCCCCAAACGAACCTGACCTTAGGAAGTGGGGAAGAGTTCGAACAAGAAGGATTGGTTCGAACTAGCGGCAGAAGCGAAAATTATGATAGGTACGGGCCACCAGAATTTTTAGAGCTAAGACAAGTCAAACGTAGGCCGTACGACACAGGGTATGGAGGGCATGAACCCGCGCGACGACACCAAGGCGCGAGTTTTAGTCATACCCAGGACATCAGAACGCAATACGTTCCAACGACGGGACAGGGCTAAGATGGGCCGTATTGGGAGCCATGGCGACATAATAGAGAGCAGAGTCGCGCCCCGCTGAACAGATACTCCCACGGCTAGGAGAAGAGACCGGAATATGAGGGCTATGCGCAAAGACACACGCTTGGGCCAGGAGCCCCGCGCAAATTTGAACCCGAAGCCACCACGAGTCGCGGGTATGCTCAGGGATGGGGGGCGAGGCCCTATGCGACCCCTTAGCAAATCAAGAGACGTGACAAGAATCGTGGAAGTTTGGAAGGTCAGTTTCAACCGACAAAAGGGCTCAAGCGTCGACAACTTCTTGTGGAGGGTCGAAGAGGGCAGAGGCGCCTCTTTCCTCACAGACGAGGACTTGTTAGTTGCGATGCCCTTCCTCTTAAAGGACATTGCGTGGCACTCGTTCCGTCAGAACAGATTGCGATGGAACACATGGGACCAATGCAAGCGGCATTTTCAAGCCCGCTCTGGGAATGCTTTCTACCAAGAAAGGCTGGAAGAGCAGATCCTCTCACGCAGACAGGGCCAAGAGGAACCGGTAGCAGATTACCTGACCTGCATGTACGGGCTCTACCAGCTCTCGACCGAGAAGTCCCTCATCCGAAAATATGCCTACAAAGGGAAGGGGGCACAGACTAAAAAGAGCAGTACTGTGGCCGCTATCACCCCGACTTCAGACGATAGCGATACTCCCCAGAACGCATTTGAGCTGGCAGACCTGATTAAAACGCTTATCGCAGTGATCGGAGTCGAGAAGCGTGGAACAGGAGCCAACTAGGGTAAAGACGAACCTTCGAGCAAGTCTACGACCGAGGGAGCCAATAGGCTTAATACCAGAGGTCCCCGGTGCCAGAAGGGCTCGGAACGCACTTCGGAAGGAAGGCCGGAACCCACGATGATAACAGTTGTGCTGGAATTGCTGACAGAAAGGTCACTTCCAGATTGGCTGTACGAAAAAACGACGGCGTAATTATTGTCGCCAGTACGGCAAGGAGGATGTGCCCACTAGAGAGTGCGAACTGTCCGGGGATTGTCCGTGAAACAGAAGAAGGAAGAAGGCGTGGGGGTCAACCGTTCTTCCTCCAGCCGCGGACTGACACCACAGTACGAAGAGCATACACCAGTACAGCCCAGGCCCGAATTGACGGAACCGGCAGTAGTGGGGATAGCCCAGGAGGCGAACCCCGCTCCTACAGATAGTCCGTCGCCCTCAGCAGACAAGATCCCGCAAATCCGTGCAGTCAACTCGGGCCTGGTCTGTACTGGTGTATGCTCTTCGTCTTGTGGTGTCAGTCTGGGGCTGGAGGAAGAACGGTGGACCCCTACGCCTTCTCCCTTCATCTGTTTCCCGGATAATTCCCGGACAGTTCGCACTCTCTAGTGGTCATTTCCTCGTTGACGCATCGACGAGAATAATTACGCCGTCGGTTTTTCGTACAGCCGGTCTGGAAGTGACTTTTCTGTCGGCAATTCCAGCACTCCACTATGGGAATCATCCCCTTGTTTTCCGTAGGTGGAAGACCCTGCACCTGTTTACATCGTTGGTTCCGGCCTTCCTTCCGAAGTGCAATTCGAGCCCTTCTGGCACCGGGGAATTCTGGTATTATGCCTATTGGCTCCCTCGGTCGTAGACTTGCTCGACGGTTCGTCCTTACCCGAGCTGACTCCTGTTCCACGCTTCTCGAGTCCGATCGCCTCGATAAGCGTTTTAATCAGGTCTGTCAGCTTAAATGCGTTCTGGGGAGTATCGCTGTCGTCTGAAGTCGGGGTGATAGGGGCCACAGAACTCAGGTAATCTGCTACCGATTCCTCTTGTCCCTGTCTGCGTGAGAGGATCTGCTCTTCTAGCCTTTCTTGGTAGAAAGCATCCCCGAAGCGGGATTGAAAATGCCGCTTGCACTGGTCCCATGTGTTCCATCGCAATCTGTTCTGACGGAACCAGTGCCACGCAATGTCCTTTAAGAGGAAGGGCATCGCAACTAACAACTCCTCGTCTGTGAGGAAAGAGGTGGCTCTGCCCTCTTCGACCCTCCACGAGAAGTTGTCCATCCTGAGCCCTTTTGTCCGTTGAAACTGATCTTCCAACCTTCCACGATTCTTGTCACGTCTCTTGGTTTTCTAAGGGGTCGCATGGGGCCTCGCCCCGTTCCCTGAGCATATCCGTGACACGTGGTGGCTTCCGGTTCAAATTCGCGCCGGGCTCCTTGCCCAAGCGTGTTTCTTTGCGCATAGCCCTCATATTCCGGTCTCTCCACCTAGCCGCGGGAGTTCGACTCTGCTGTCTATTCTGTCGCCATGGCTCCCAATATGGCCCATTCTGTCCCTGTCCCGTCGTTTGAACGTATTGCGTTCTAATGTCCTGAGTATGACTAAAACTCGCGCCTTGTTGTCGTCGCGCGGGTTCATGCCCTCCATACCCTGTGTCGTACGGCCTATGTTTGAGTTGTCTTGGCTCTACAAATTCTGTTGGCCTGTACCAATAATAATTTTCGCTTCTGGCTCTAGTTCGCTCCAATCGATCTTGTTCGAACGCTTCCCCCCTTCCTTAGGTCGGGTTCATTTGGGGAAAGAGGCTCGAAGGTGGGTAGTGGTGGGCGGTCCGATCCGTTCGGGGCCTCTCTCGTTCCCATGGTCTGTGTTCGCGGTGGTTGGTCGCAGCGATTCATCGCGGGTGAGGCTCCGGATAATACCCCGGGTACCAGTAACCCTCTGTTTTTGCGGTCCGGCCCCAGTCCTTGGTTTCGTAATGTGGTGTCTCTATCTTAACTGGAGCTTCTCGATTCCTGCTGTACCAATCATTACTCAGGCGCGTGTCTCTTATTACTGCGGTGGTTAAAATCGGCAGCGATGTGGTGACCAGGGGAGCACACGTTAGGGAACTCAATGTCGGTGGGTAGTACGCCGTCTGAACGGTTGGTCCACTTGCCCAGGGTGTAGTCACACTACGGCTTAGCGGTACCGAGGCTTGTTAATCCCGGTCTTGTCTCGGCCAGCCATGGGCCCTTCCGGGGCTCCCCGACCTCCTAGTTGCCCCTTGGTAATGTTCGGGACTGCGCTTCCCCTGGAAACTATATGAGCTAAATGTAGGGACGTGTCTGTTCGCTCCTCTGTCGCGCTGGTCCTAGTCATTGTTCCGCGTGGCCTAGTATTGACTTTCGCGAAACAAGGATCCCCGTACCTAGTGCTCCTCGCGTTCCCCCCGACCGATGTTTCTGCCTGAGTAGGTGGTGCCACTGCCCCTTCATCGCCCCTCCACGGTTCAACGGGTGCAGCGCGGACTCTCTTGGCGTGCGTGAACCTGCTGCGCCGTGTCGGTTGTGTCTGCACCTGTCGTCCTTCTTCACTGGTTTCTGGCCGGCTGTCGATACTCTGCGCTGTCTGCTCAATGTTTACGAGCTGTCAAACTACTGTACCACCTCGACACCGACCACGAACATATTTAGTCGCCTATTTCTCTCAGGCTTTATGGCTAATGCTAAATTTTCAAGGAACAATGGGTATTAACCTAGCCTTAACCAAGTCGCTGTCCTATGGCTCGGATTTTAACTAGACGGTAAGTTCACGTATGCTTAATTTATTCAAACCATTCTTTTCTCCCTTTGGAAGGTTAGGTACGGCTTCGGCAAAACCCCGGAAAGCTGTCTCACAGCTTTCCGAGTTTTCCTAAAACTACGTTCCACTATATACTTACCTAATTTCAGGTAAGTATGCTATGACATCGCTCTTCCATATAGGTACACCTGGATCTATTTTCGACTACAGAGCCTGTCATAAATCCGACTCATCCTGTACGCCAATCGAAAAACACCTTCTTCAAATCTCTTTATTTTTATTATATTATTATACCATTAAGCCATTTCCCTTCCGGTGTAGGCGTGAATTGCTCGGTTGGAAAGTAGTAGTGTGTGAAGGGGTATATAGGTATAGGGTAGAAGGGTATATATTTGTAAGGTATAGATATTTTAGATTGATCTAGAATTCTCGTGTTATTTATTTAAATAACATGTTCATTCCGCAACACTGCTCCGACCCATGTTGCTGATCAATCTCTCTATCGATCACCCCACGTGGAGAGCCTCGCAAAATTGTTATGTGTTGCTCCCCACTTGGGCCACTTAGTGTCAAAGGTCTTTGTTTCAGGCCCGATATTCCGACGCGACGCTACACTTAAAATCCGTCATCTGCGGTTATCCGATGCTAGTGATAGTAATAGAAGTTTAGTTTTTGTGTTCTGTTTTGTTTTTAGTGTTTCATTGTGCTTAATAGTGCTTTCAGCAAATATGGATGAAGTGAGAGAGTGGCTCAAGACTCACAATTTAGAGGAGTTGGAGGAACGTTTTCAGAGTACAGAATTATTATTTTTTTGCTTACGAGAGGTTCCATGTCAGAAAGATTTCTTGAAAGTTAGTACAGTCCAAACTCTGAGCAAAGCCGTTTTCGGGGCTGTAGGGGAATATAATTCCAAAAAGCCATAAGCCCCCACTCAAAGCGCGGTCACGCTCGAATGCGTGGAGAAGAATTCATCTGACAAACTCCGAGCAAGGCCGCGCATCGGTTAGGTTAAAAATCTATCTCAAACATCGTTTTATGTACCTAGTGTACATTACATGTGTACTAAAGTGATTCATATTGGATCATTTCGTTATAAACCCGAGCTTAAAGGTATGGAAAACATAAAAATCGATCATTAGCTATGATATGTTCGATTCTTAGAATGCATGTAAACAAAGCGTCAAAATGACAAATATTTCTCCTCACTTTTAACGTAACCTGTAAAATCTCGTGCAGTACGTTAATAATTAATTACTGTGTCGTATTGCTTGCTTTTTTTTTAAACAAAGAGTAACTCAAATATCGAAGTGTCAATTATAACCTCAATTTGGTGTCACTCGTGTAATCTTATTAATTATAACAATAGATGTAAAACTTAAAGAAAAAAAAACAATGAAAAGCTTTTTTTACAGTAGTAAAAAAAGCTTTTCCTTGATTTTTATTATTTAAGTTTACTCTTTCACTCTTTCCCAGGTTTTGTAACGCGATTTTCTAATTTTACATGGTTTTTTTCAGGTTCTAACGTTCACATTTTATTTTGAACATTCATCCAGAACATCCTTATCTAAAACCTTTAAATATTTGACGAAACATAAAATAAACAATGATTAGTTAGCCCTATAGTACATACATTTGATTTTATATCATAGCACATTTTTTGTAAGTGGACTAAAAATAATTTTGAATAACGAACTCCTTGGAGCGTTAGCTATGAAATGTATCGATCGCGACCGACGCTAACGTGGCGGGGGTAGCGCTCGAGCGAGAAATCGGAGAGGCGGCACTGCTCGGGGCGGTACTGATCGGAGCTTGGACTTTAAAATAGTAGTGCCAAATGGGTAAGATTTTGTGGTAAAATATTTTTGAAAAAAAATCAAAATTTTGGGAGCTATTTTTTGGAGTGACAGATAAGATACGGAAGCGATTTCAATGCAAAAAATTGTTATCAATTCTGAATTCAATTGAAGGAATAATTTTTTTTTCATTTTTACATCTAATGTATGTAATTTTACCCTATTCCCCAAAGCACACCTTTAATTATTATATATACCAAGTCTTCTTTTAAGTAATTGGTAAACTATAGGTAAAAATAAAATTTCAAGTTGCAGAGGAATCTTTAAACTATAAAAAATTTGTATTTTTAGTGTATTTCAAAATTCATGATTTTTGTTGTTGCCCTGTATAAATATTTTAAATTTATTCATTGTGAAGAATATTCTTTTCATATTGTAGAAGATATCCTGTGCATATCATTCCTGAATAACAAATTTTTGGGGGTATTTTTTGTAAATCGAAAACTAAGATCATTCATTTTCCGACCTAAAACGACCAAACGGGACCTCTAAACAATTTTTTTTTTGAACAAAATGTACCGCATTATTTTTTTACCAAAATTAACCAAATTATCTGGGAAGCGTTTGCCAAATTTAAAAACACACTTTTTTGGGGCACCCTAATAAATATAGGTACTTTTAGTTACTTTTTTATAATTATGTCACCTTTTTCACAATTTTATTGTTATTTTTTGTTCTTACTTAGCTCCCAGGTGAAAAAATAAATAGTGTGCGGAGGCTTCGAGGCCTCAAGGAAACATTGCTGAGAGAATTTATTCCTGAGGTTGGTCTGCGGCTTGATTTTCTTGAAAGCTTGAAGTTTGATTCACAGTTCTAATAATTTCGTTCACAGCAGCATTTAAGTAGTAAATATCACATGAATGAAGCGATCGTATATAATTTTTAAATTCTCAAAAGTTTAGTTTTTTCTATTTCTTAAAGTTAAATTTATCTATTTTCTAGTCTAACACAAACAATTTGAGTGTTATACAATCCATCCTGGACACCAGTATCATTCTGGACCAAATAAGAAACTTGGTAATTTCTTATAAATTATGTTTATGTATTTTGATTTTCTTTAAATAAAAAAAAAGTATTGTTATAATATACCTTTCAACATAATTTATAAAAAATGATTTTTTTCTAATCTTTTCAGGATTTAGTGTCATACCTTAGAGAGTTCTCTGTACTATCTGAGGCAGCCCTTGAGAATTATGAGCATAATGGCATGCTGACAGAATCAGATAGGTTGAGCGTATGTGAGCTGTGGGTAACGTCATTTTGAGCCATAATCATATTTAAGCAAAATTTTTACATTTTTATGAAACACAAGGTCAGTGTATTTTTACATTCTCATCAGAGAAGGTATTAGATTTGTGTAAAATTTGACCCCCCCAGTTTTTGTCAAATGTCCATGTTTTGAGACCCCCTGAACCCAAAAAACAGGTTTTTACGAATGTGTCTGTCTGTCTGTATGTGGGTATGTGGGTATGTGGGTATGTAGATTTTTAGTTTGTTAGCACGATCATTTTCGAAAGAATTGTCAGATTGGATTCGGCTTTGGTATACTCTTTAAGTGTCCTAAAATGAAGGTCAAGTTCGTTAGCCAGCCATTTTGGATACAAATTCAAAATGTGAGCACATTTTGAAAATTTTTGAGAACACTTTTTTTCAATATTTAAAAATTCTATAGGCGGATATTAATAGTACTCAAAGAGGCGAACAAAATATTCGAATGACTTTTTTTGATAGAAAAAAAATTACCGAAGTTATAGCATTTACAAAATTCCAAAAAACAAATGAAAAGTAACATTTTAAGCCAAAAAACGCGCGATATGAAAAAAAGTCAGGAGGTGAAAATCGTTGCTTTTTGAACACCCTACAATATTGTCTTAACAACTTTTTGAATTTTATGAAAAATCAAAAATTCTAATTTTGATGGCACAAAAAAATAATGAAAAATCAAAAATTGAATTTTGCGGTCAAACTAAGCAAGATATGGAAAATGGTGACAAAACAAAAATTGTGCATATAAAAAAGATCTACAAATTTGTTATTGATCACTTTTTGATAGGATGCGTAATTCTTGTTTTATTCGTAAAAAATAGCATTAAAAGTAGAAAAATTAAATCTTTGCAAAAACGACGCAAGGTACGTAAAAAGATGAATAGAAACAAATAATGCATTCAAAAAAGATCTACAAATTTATTAGCAATCACTTTTAGA
>CAKNWW010266869.1:0-38709 GCA_932074435.1 Andricus kollari
AAAAAAACCCACAGTAAGAAAAAAGCCGTAATGCAATTAATTCCTATGCACTTAATACGAGATTGTTTCAATTATAAAAAAATCGCAAACTACTACCTGTATTCTAATTTAATTATTGCTTATCTCACTCTTTCATTAATCAGTATAATAGTACTTATGCATTTTTCTGTCCTCCTTTTATTTTATTGCAATTTACAAAAATATTATGCAAGATGTCTGCAGGACATCTTATGGATACCTTAAGGACATCATAATAATGACGTCCTAACAGACAACTTGAAGAGAGCATTATGCCTGACAAAGGACACCTTTAAGACATACTTATGCCGTCTTTTTTATGACAAAAGGACGTTACGTGTGACGTCCATGGGACCATTTATGGTCGTACATTAGACAACTTTTTGATGTCTTTAAGATAACAGTTGTAAAGACATTTTTAAGATGACTTTAGGACGAATTAAAGTTGACTTTTTCAAATGTCCCAAGGACGTCCTAAAACAGACATCTTTTGGCCGTCTTTCGTACACGTGTGCCCACTGGGTATCCAAAGACGATTTTCAAAACCCATAAAATTTTAACGTGGAAATTCTTGAATGATTTACTCGGAATTAGTTAACTTTTTCTAATCAAACTCATTTTCTCTCAATTTGGCAATTCAACATCTCAGAAGCAAGGTTTTATTTTTTGATTAAACTGAAAATTGCACATTTTATCGTTATTCGCAACCGAACCTATTCCAGTTTTAGGTTTCTGTAACTTTGAGATTGTAAACTTTCACATTCTGTTTCTCGAAACTGGATATTTTTTTTTTATTCATACATTGTTTTCCCTAATTAATTTTTGTTGGTTATCTAGTTCTTTACTTCAACCCCTCATTTATGAGACACAGTGAAAATGAAAAGATTACAATGCAAATACAAAACAAGTTTGTCATTTGGTTGAAAATAATTTAATTTTGAAGGCATATTTCTATCATAGTGGGACCAAAAGCCAGTAGGGCCAGCATTGTTCAACTTTTCAGGCTTCCAATTTGAAGCCATGAATAAGGATGTACACTAGTTATTTCAAGTTCAAAAATTAGCATTGTTGAAAATGATTTTTAACTTTGAGGAAAATACTCCTATTATTAGGCGAACTTTAGAAAAACATTTTATTCTTTTTATTCTCTACGAACTCTTTGGTACATTTTTATTTAAAACATTTTATTCAGGAATTATACAATTGTTAGTTTTATAAACAATATTTTTCTTGAATATATTTTTTAAAAAACGTACCAAAAAGATTTCTAGAGAGTTCATTAATGAATAAAATAAGCCGTACAGCAGCATTAGGATTAAATAAGAATTGCGCAACTTTTACCTGAATTTCTGTTCAGGTAAAAGCAGAAACATGTAAATCTCTAAATAACTAAATAATTTTAAACTGAAATATTTTTTTGAAAGTTCATCTTCAGCAATCTTCCAAAGTTCGTTACAATTAACAATGGAAATATTTTCCTCGAGTTTAAAAATCATTGTTCAAAATGCTCATTTAGGAACTTGAGACAACTAGTATACATCCTGAAATAGTAAAATAGTTAGCCTTTGAACAATATGAACATGTGTCAGTAAATGTTAAGTGTTTAATATTTTCTTTATTTATATATTTTTTGACCTATAAGGCCACACTGCTCAGTTTCGTTGATGTTAATTTCAACTTTTAAGTTTTTTGAATACGTAATTAAACATTTTTCACTGCAAACGTTTGAATTTTCAAAGTGTGCAATTTTTAATGACGTGGCTACGTGTACAGAAATTTCGGCACGAATAGCTGAATTTTTTCGGAACTAATTTCAGGGCGAAGAAGCTCTATGCACCGAAATTTTGGTACTTTTTGAATTAAAAAGAAATATTAAACTTCTTTGTGAATGCCTTACACCAAAAATTTTTTTATTCCCTTTGCCAATACGAAATTCATATAAGTTTAGTTTTGCAATGCTTATTATTCTTATTTTAATTTTCTCTCTGTATCGTTCAGAGGGTGTGCATTTGTGCAATTTGAAGCCTTCACGTCTTTCTTACAATGATTTATTTAATATATTTGACTAATTAATATCTAAATGTATATTTAATTATGGCGATCAGAGAACCAATTTTTGTAACAATTTCAATTTAAGTTAAATTATAAATTTTAAGCTAATATAACAGAGAATTGAATTCTCAATTCATATTGGCTTATTATACCTTATTATACAAGTTAAAAATTTTCTTTTTAAATTATAAAAATTAAAAGAATTGTAGGTAGATATGACGGTTTAAAAAAAAGTAGAAAATATTTATCTAATGAAAAATAACAGCCGAGACGCTGTGTCAAGCCTGGCCAGTGGGGAAGGGGGGTCCCTTTTCTTAATGAGGAATAAAATAAACATAGAAAAATTTTAATTTTGAAATTAGCAATTTCAAAATATTATATCCGAAACCCATGTTTCTTGGCGATTCCAACGATATGCCACTTGCTTTCAAAAGATTTAAATTTGAATAAGAAGAGGCAGATTTTAGTTTATATTTTGGCACTGCCTAGCATAATCGGATTTTCTGTAGTATAGCTGAAAATGCAACAGTTGATTTTGTAGAAAATTCGTCTGTTAACCATTCAACTGTTGAATTCTGTAGTTTCGTCACTGGAAAATTGAAATGTGGAATTTTCAACCAAAAATATTAATTTTCTACAAAAAAGGCGAATTTTCATTATACATGAATTTTCTACAAAATATTTCAATGATCAAATAAGAAAGAATACATTTTTCAATCGAAAATGGAATAGTTGAATTTCCAGTTAAAAAGTTAAATTTTTAACCAGAAATCGAATAGTTGAATGTTCAGATTAAAAAATTAATTTTCGACAAAATAATTCAGTTTTCAATCAGCGAGATAAATATCCAACTAAAATGATCAAGTTTCGACCAAAAAATAATTATTTTCAGTTAAAAAAATAAATTTTAAATATAAAACAAAGATTTTTCAACCAAAGAGATGTATTTTCAACTAAAATGATAAATCTTCAACCAAAAAAATGAATTTTTTACAAAGTAGTACAACTATTAGGTAGTAAAATTCACTAATTTTCAGCTGCCAATTCTTTTAAAGTATACAATTTTAAGTACATTCCTTTAAAACTATTTAATTTCACGTTACAGGTTAAAATTAATTATTTAACAAAGCATTGGGTTTCATGATTTTTTCAACTATAAAATACAGAAATAAATTGAATCTGCTCCTTTTGATTTAGCTAAAGGAGAATCTGAATTAGTATCAGGATTCAACACAGAATATATAAGAGGGGGATTTGCTTTAATTTTTATGTCTGAATATGGAATAATGATTTTATTTTAATACGATTTTTGTTGTATTTTTTATATAGGAAATTTGTTATCAAAATTTTTATTTTTCATTAAAATTTTAAGAATAATTAATCTTATTATTTTTCAGGGAACTTTCCCTCGATATCGAAACGATAAATTAATAATATTAATTTCAAAATGATTTCCACCTATTATTTTTAATTTGATATTATACTTATATTTAATTAATTTGGTTAACAATTACTAATATTTAATTGTCACGTACGAACTAAATAAAATTTATTTTTGAATCCATGAAGAAAAAGACCTGCAAGCAAAAGCTGCCTAGTATTGGTATGTTGGGGGGAAGCTTCCCCAAACTAAAGGAAGGGCGAGAGACTCAACTTTCCTATACACTCCGCGCTCCCTTATACGACCTTCTCCTATACGACCGCTCCATTATACGACCAGTTGCCGCTCCCCTATACGACGGGAAGGTCGTTGTCCACCATCCCCACTCTTCCACTCAAAGCTTGTACGGGAAGTCAGTTGTCAGTGACATCAGAGAATAATTTTAATCCTTGTTAAAAATAATTCTCTCAGGTCATTACTCTCCTCATTCGCAAGTTGGCTCGCTGTCAGTCCCCGGGAGCTTGGAATGCTGCGTAAGCATGCTGACAGTACAGTAAGCTCCCCAGTAAGAAGGCTTGCACCGATCGGAATTAAAAAATTTAATTCACTTGAATACCTGATTTTTCCGTTCGTCTCCTAAACCGCCGGGAATATAGATATAAGAAAAAATCAATCCCCTTTAATGCACCTCGAAATTTTTCACAGAACAGTACTGAAAGGAATTGAAAAATACGAAAATCCATAGTCAGAATCAATGAAATTGAATCCCTGCCAATGAACGTCGAAAATTGCACGGAACGGTACTGAAGGGGATTGAAAAGTTCCAGTATGCAAAAGAAGGAATAGAATGGATTTAAATAAATTCAATTTCAAAACACTTGGTTGAATTAAAATTAATTGTTAGCGAATATTTTACAATTTTTAATTAATAAGTGGCAATTGGGTAGTGAAATAAAGAATTGTAATTATATTAATATTTTTTTTATTGGTAGTACGATATTTTAAACATATTTTGCGAAAATTCCCACAGTAATGAGTCGTATTCTATTTTCTAGAAAAATGTGTACTACTTATATTCAATAAAATGGATATATAAATTGCATAAGGGCAGATCGAAAATAATCGAAAAAATAAAAAACAGCCTAACAAGGCAAAGTTTAGTTAAAGGCACCCACATGATTAAACCCAAAGTTCCTTGCAATTTAATTTTTTTCTCGATTTTTAATTAAATCTTATTATATACTTTTTATTATGCCGATACGCATGGCTTAAATAAGAACACTAAAAATACAATTGTTGAACCTAAGAAGAAGATTTCCTAAAAGACAGATAGATAAAAAATTTTGATTTTTGTTACAAAATAATCATAAAACTACCCACACTCAAAATCTACAAGAGTATTTACAGTGCAAGGACCTTTGGGTTACATAATCTTAAGACCCACGTTGAATCAGTAGTTTTCTTACAGAAAAGCCCTTCAAATAAAGTTTGATAAAATAAATTTAAAAAATAAAATAAAATTTTTCAACGCTTAACTTTTAAGGATAAGTATTTTAGAATGTTAATTCTAAAACTTACTCAATTCCTAAGCAGAATCGGTCAAAGAATTATTATCATTATCGCGAGGTCCGTGTACATTTTAATCAGGTGTCACTGGGTTATTATTGGTGACATTATAGGCACCCATAGGATTAAACTCAAAGGTTTTTGGGAAACCTACTTTTTAGGTCAGAAAATTGTATTAAAATTTTTTTCTTATTTACAGTATGCTTGTCAGTGTAATAAAAAGTGGAGTTCTTTTGCTAACTCAGACAAATTTCCGTCACCAAAAGCATCTTTCTAACTCAAACAACCTCTCTCCAACGACAAGCTCTTTTATAACTCAGATATCCTCAATTCATTAATTTCGACTTTGATGTGATTTGTTTGATGAAAATACGCTAGTTTTATTCGTTAATAATTTAAAAATAACAACATAATTTTATTCAATGAAATTATATTCTGATTTTCAAATTAATAATGGAAAAGAAGTATCTTTTTAATTAAATAAATCTTCTTCTCTAATTTTTATTGTGCCGATGCGCATAGCTTAAATAAAAAGAAACGAGAAATACAATTTTCGAACTTAAAAAGTGGATTTCCTGAAAGACGGTTAGTTATTATCTACAAGAATATTCACAGTGCAAGGACCTTTGCGTTATATCATGTTACGACCCACGTTGACTCAGTACTTTTCTTCCTGAAAAGCCCTTCACATAAAGTTGATAAATAAATTAAATAAAAAAAGAAAATAAAGTTTTTAAACGATCAACGTTTGAGGACAAGCTTTTAAGAATCTTAACTCTGACACTTTCTTAATTTCTAATCAGAATCGGTCCAAGAAGTATCATTATCGCAAGGTCCGTCTATGTTTTCACCAAGTGTCACTAGGTTATTGTTAAGGACATTATAGGCCGCTGTCAGTGCCTCCGGTATGCCGCTGCTTGATGGAAAGTCCCCTGGGATGTCTCTTTGGAGGGCTTCCGGATAAATGCCGTTTACTTCAAGAAACTGTGCGTTTTCGTCAGCCTGGCTTAAGTACTCATCATCCTTGTCGAGGTATTGAAGGTGCCTTGAGCTTGAAGGTTCCTTTACTTCATGATTCACGTCATTAATCACTTTCCCTAGAAGTCCGTTCTCGATTGGTTCTTCTGGGTTATTTTGTGCAACTCCGACGTTATCGCTGACTACTTTCTCGCTTCTATTCTCTGCGTGAAGGTCTTCACCGAGAGG
Organism: Andricus kollari; assembly: GCA_932074435.1. Lineage (NCBI taxonomy): Eukaryota > Metazoa > Arthropoda > Insecta > Hymenoptera > Cynipidae > Andricus > Andricus kollari. The sequence continues at coordinate 6,224 of CAKNWW010266869.1, forward strand.
ATCTATGTCGAAGTCAGAAAGCCTCTCTCCATCCACAGGTTCTTTTTCTAGACGAGAAATCGTCTCTTCATCAACATTTACTTCTATGAGATTTTGGTCCTGCGGGTCGGTAGATTCTTCGGCATTTTCGGCAGATTCCTGGTCATCGTCATGTGATCCTAAAAGGATCCTGCCCTTTTTTGCTGGTTCTGTAACGTATAATTTGGAATTAAATAATTTAATTACGAATCGTTCGAAAACAATCATTTATAAATTGCTCACTATTTCCAAGATTTCAGAAAGATTTTACAGATTTCAAAATTTTACAAAGATTTTAAAACAGTTCAAATTATTGTAAATCATTTTAATAAGATTTTAAAAGAATTTATAAAGGTTTTAATGATTTTATAACGATTGTAAAATATATCAGAAAGATTTCAAAGATTCTAACATTTCACGACGATTCCAAAGATTCTAACAGGTTTCAAAGATTTCAAAAGATATAAAAGAAATTCACAAAGGTTTTAAAAGACTGAAAATCATTTCACAAACATTGAAAAAGATATCAAACATTCGAGTTCGAAAGATTCCCATAAATTTCAGAAGATTTCCAAAATTACGCACAGATTTCCAAGAGTTCCATAATTTTTAAAGATTTCAGAAAGGTTTCAAAGATTTCAAAAGAATTCACAAACATTTCAATGATTTCATAACGATTTAAAAAGATTTCAGAAGATTTCCAAGATTCAAAACAGATTTCCAAGATTTGCAGAATTTCAAAACTATTTAAACATTTCAGAAAGATTTTAAAAGATAGTAAATCATTTCAAAAGATTTCACAAAGGTTCAAAAAGATCTCCACAATTTCATCAAACAAATTCCTATTTTCGGTTGAAAATGTAACCACTTTTATTTGAAATTCAAAAATTTGTCGAAAAGTCATCTTTTTAAATTAAAAACTAAACTATTTTGTTGAAAATTTGTCTTGTTGGGTTTCAAATTCAACTACTTAAGTAGAAAATTCAATTACTTGGTTAAAAGTTCGTCTCATTGGTTTGTAAATTCATCTTTATTAGCTAAAAATGCTACTATTTGGTTAAAAACCCATATTTTTAGCTATAAATTTAATTATTTTTGTTGATAATATAATAATTTTGTTTAAAATTTAACATTTTTCTTGAAAATTCAACAATTTCCCTCAAAAGTCATCATTTTTGGTTAAAAATTAGTCTTTTTAGGTTAAAAGTTAGTCTTTTTAGGTTAAAAATTTAACAATTTTGGTACATGTTTTGGTTACAGATTACCATTTTTGTTGAAATTCATATTTTAGTGTTGAAAATTAAACTGTTTTGTTGAAAATTCGTCTTTTTGGTTGACTTCAACTATATGAAAGACCCCTAAACAACGTATCAAAATTTGAGACCTTTCAATAAGCGTTTCAATGCTTGTACGATGAAATCAACTTACTACCATAAATTTCCTTGAGTTGTGCTATTTTCTTGGCAACATAGGTATTCGTTTTACATGCCTCTGCATCTGCCTGATAACGATCCATACCCAGATTTTCGATGAGGAAGTGTCGATATATTTCTAAAATGTGAAATAAAGGATTCTTGAATTCATGACATACACTAAGACACAAGCAGTAAGATAATAACATGACAAATGAGTACCTTTCAGGGCGGCTAATTTCTTCGGCTCGAGAATATCTTGATCCTGTTTTGGATCTCTACTTCTGTTGCTGCTCCGTCCCGTAACTGTGCTACTGGCAAGTACATCGTAACCAAATAAAGCCACTAAGATGTTTCGGACAAATTTTTTCTTCGTAGGTAACTTAACATCGTGAATTGCAATTAAATAAGCGTCTTTGGACAGCTAAACTCCGTGCCCGAGATGAATCTGAAATGTAATACATATCTTTGTAGAAAAATGTAAAAACATGAAATTGCAGAATAGCCTTTAATTACATTATTAAGCACATTCCTTAAATACATACCCGTTCCGCTTGTTCGTAACCGACTGCTACACGCGGATCCTCTTTACCCTGCTCTTGTAAAGTCTTTCGGACCTCGGAAACCATCGCTGAAAAAAAGTTAACGAGTTATATACCACTTTTCTTGCTCAACCTGAAGTACATGCTTTGCAATATTTTAAGAAGAATGCCTACCTTCCATGACTTCACATTTGCTGATCGCGACTGCTTGCAATTTTTTATTGAGTTCTCGAATACTCTCCAATTCTGCCTGTGTGGTAGACAGCACCTGTTTGGTTTCTAAGGAAGCTTCTTGAACTATTTTCAGTTCATCCTGGAGGACTTTCTTTTCATCTGTCATTTTTTGTAACTTTAGTCTACATTTATCTAAAGAAGCACGCAAACTTAAGATTAGACGTTGGGCTTCATGAACATCTCGTTCACTTCTTTCAATTAATGATTCAAGGAAAGACTTGCGCAACGCTGAAGTTGCAGGTTTTGAAATAATTTCTTGTGAGGTAATAGTAGGCTTTTGCACTTGATTTCATTTAGATGTTATGTTTTTCAGCTCGATTCTACAATTATTTGCTTCGGATTTTGCGGATACCTTTGCAATCGACTTGCTTTTCACGTTCCCATTGAGAGAAGCAGGTGGGGTTAGTGAAGGAGTCTTTATAGACGTAGAATTGCTCGTCTCTGGCGGCATTCTTCTTATTAGTCTTTCCACTTCTTGCTCTTTTTCAGGTGTACACCCTTTTGACGTCGAAAGTTGATTATTTACGTGTGGACTAGAAGTGTCCTCTACTACGTTTAATGACGAATCCGCACTTTTCTGCATTTTTTTTAGACGCTGGGTATTCAAAAGATTAGACATCCTTGCCTGAAGTACGTTTTCGCCTAGATTGTCTTGGACCTATAGTATTATATCAACAAATTAATATTTTAAGGCCTAAATCACGATGGAACATAAGGAGACATATCTGCGATCTGCAATAATTTTAACGGGCCGGTTTGTAAAGCCCACCCTGAATCCCATCCGGAAAAGTTCGAAAGTATCAAATACATTAGATAGGTCTCCTTATACTTCTTTGTGGCCTAAATCGAGAAATTTTGTATTTAAAAGTTATATTCATATCAAACTTTCAATCTGAAATGATTTATATTCGAAAGGTTTTCATTAAAAGTCGTCCAAGTAATATTGTTTCCATTTTGAAATTTTTCCTTTTTTTACGATTTAAATGGAAAACTTAATCATTTCTGTGGTTAAATTTTTTTAAATATTTTATAAAGGTATTTTATCATTATAGCCTAATCATTCATGAACATTAATGAGGCTACTAATTGAATGAAAAAGTTTCCAAAGATCAAAGTTTACATCATAAATTATTCCTACTTTAATTGCGATTATTTTTCATTTTTTACGATTTAAAGTGAAATATAGATGTTGATTTTATATATTATATTTTCAGTAAAATTTTTAAAGAAACAAAAAAAAACTTTTCGCTTCTGTCGTCCAGATCTTGTTGGTTTATCGTTTGCTTCAGGTTCTGTGTCTGTTGTATTGGCAGGTGGTATTACGAACCTCTGGTTAGGTCTTCGTGGTCTTTTCGATGATGCTACAACTTCATCGAGCTCTCTAGAATTACCTGAAAAAACTCGCAGTTGGTGAATATGTGACGATGTTTTCTTCTTGTAAACTCAGTAAACATTTCAATGCATGCGGTTTTTTGAAACAGGAAACTACTTGAAAGAAAATTACTAAAAACAAACCTTTTTTTTAATCATGTTTTGCTCTCAACAGAAGGACTTTACAAAAAATGTTTAATATTTTATTATTCTATTTTTATCTGCAATTAGATTATGCTCGTTATCAATGCGGAAACTTTGTGACATTGAAGGAGTTTAAAATGAGAATAAAAGCAGATTCGTAACCAGGGCAGTGCTTCCGCACTGGGTGCAAACACACAAGTGAAGAGAAATAGATTAATTTGTTATTTCAAATAAATATATGACAATTTATACCTTCATTTTTTTTTAAATATTGGTCTGTGGCGTAATTTTCTTTGTGTGGATGTGTATGTGTAAGGAGGTACGCAAAATTATCAATCCGCTACGGGCATAAAAATGGCTACTTACGGCTCTGATTATAAAAGCCGAAATTCGCCGATGATTCCTTCAAAGAAAGGTCGCAGTACACTTTATATAAACCATCAAGCCAGTTCAATCTTATATGTGTATCTTGTATACTTACTTGCTATAAAGCGTATTGTTCCATACAATACATCTCCATCCTCGGAATCGAATTTATAAGCTTGGAGGTTATTGTGCTTTTTTTCATCAATGCGATGTACTGCACTCAGTGGAACTCTCCATGACGCTTGTGTGCCGCACTGCACTATTAATGCATATCTCTCATCCATATTGAACACCTATTATAATCACTTATAATGGAACACCACAAAGACGCACGAGGCAAATGTCTAATATCTTTTGATTAAAAATCACGACGATCGCACAAATTAGAGGAAGGACACCGAGCGTTCATGCCGGATGGCGGATGCAGATGAATGAGTTAAGTTGTCGTGGATAGTCGATGCCTCGAAATCTCGAATCCCATCTCGAGGGATGAAACTTTAGGCGCGATTTTTAAAATGTCGGAAATAAATATTGTTTATTTTATGTAAGATAACCTCTTTTTCCATTATATACGTGCGTGGTTTATTATGCACTTCAATCTTACGCATTACAATGACAAATTATATAAAGTATGGTTTAATATTTATTGGTGGTTGTTCTCGCAAGATTCGGACTCCGCCAAGCTAATATAGCCTCCCATCTAGCCTTCATAAGTTTCTCCCGAGGCACTTTTGCCGCTATTCACGTTAGTATATTTTTGTTCATTCTTGACTGATCGAAAGTATACGTTTTTAGCAATTCTTTAGATTAATTTGTAAACATTGAAAATTCATACGTGTCTGTATAGTGCAAGTGGAAATTTTAATTTACAGCTCATGAGAGTTCCTTATCGTATACAAAGTGAGAAAAATGGATTAAAAATATTTTTAAACCGATATTTTCCGAAGGTACCAGTGGGAATTAAATTCATTTGAAATATATGCTACATTTTGGAATTCGAAACAATGTCATAAAGATTTATTCTGAAGGTATTAGAGGGAATCAAATAAATTAAAAATAAATTCTACTTTACGAAATTAAAAACAATTCAGTTTACATATTTTCTGAAAGAAATGGAAGGAATTAAATTAATTTGAAATGTATCCTACTTTACGAAATTGAAAACAGTTAATTATAGATATTTTTGAAGGTACTGGAAGGAACTAAATAAATGTAAATTTTTTCCTGTTTCTGGAACACAAAATAATTCCGAGAGTCGTTGGTGCCGCTATGGGAACTGCAGGGAATTAAATTTCTGGAAAATGTATTACTCTCTTGCGGATTGGAGGTCGGTGGAAGAATCAGGTTTTAAATATGATAGAAAAATGTTAATTTTTACGCTGAAATCGGAATTTCACAATTATTTTCAATGCAAGCCTTCTTACTGGGGTTTCAACCTGAGATCTCAGGTTACAAGCGAGCAGAGAGTCCCTTGAAACTCATATAGAGTTTTGAATTAATGTGGCTTGAAATAATATTTCGAGCCAAATTAATTGCCAAAAAAAAAAAAGAAAAAGAATAGAGATTCGCTCTTAACAAACCACAGCGGAATTTGATTATTTCGTCCCCGAAATTTAAGGTAAGTTGCGAGTGAGGGGAACCCGATTCCTTCCTTTACATTTCTAAGCTATGTTCACAAAACGGAAATGACTTATTTCATCTATTCATAGCCATACGCATGCAGACAGTGTACGTAGCTTTATTTCAGAATGGTTGTAGTGTTTGCGTAGGGAGTTGGATCGTTGGCCTTGAAGTAGTTGAGCTAGTGTGTGCCCAGGCCTGCGTCGCAACCCTTGGTGATATTGCAGGCGTTTCCTTACAGGCACAACTGCTCGTGCTTGTTGAAGATACTTGATTGGTCAGAGGTAGCTCGATCTCAATACAGGGTTCTTTAGTGTTTTCCGAGGGCCTCTTCGCATCAAGATTGATCTAGTTGTAGTTGGAGTCCTTTGGGCCCTTCTCATGACATGCTCTGGTCATGCCAATTTTGACAAGATGGTAGCAGCAGTAGCACCAGAGACCTATGGCGAGTAGGACTAGTCCTACATAACAACCATCAATCAGCGTTAAGTATTGGGCCTTAATTCGATGTTGTAGATTCATGTCATTAATTTGTTTTTTTAAGTCATCTAGAGACATCTCGTTGGCAAGAAAGGCGTCATCATTGACGGAATCATCTACTATGTGCTGTTTCTTGTTTTCATCTTTCGTGGTGAAGTTTCCATATTCCCTTACAGTTGGCGATAGGTCAGCCAGATTGAGGTGGAGGAGCAGCTCATAGTTGACCTCCGTTGTTCCGGTTCCGCTGGCTATTTCGAAAAATGTTAGATCATGTGCCTTGAGATGGCAACCGGGTGCGATCTGTATTAGCCCAATTCCTTTCAAGCTGACTAGAGACTTGGTTTGATTGGGGCACCGCAGCTCGGTGGACAAGGGCTCAGCTAGGGAGTAGAGCCAGCCACCCAGAGAGTCAAAAGGGACCCATTCTGATTCCTTATTGTAGAACACTCGGATGTCGCATCTTCAGAGAGCTTTCGTGGAAGGGTTCAATAGCAGCTCGCTTTCACATGTTTGATGGGTAGCAATTTCGTTAACGGGTGTGTTGTCGTTGCAGAGCCTGTAGTAGGGTTTTTTTGCAGAACTCTATGCGTTGATTGTCCAGCAGGATGTAAGTTCATTGGAATTCCTCAATGGCAATGTGGGTAAACTTTGGTAAAACGTATGCACTTCCAGAACCATTTCCTAATACCGACTGGAATACAGGTATTGCATTTTAATTGGAATGCTAGGTAGTAAGATCGTTCCAATAGTGGAAGGTCCACTAGTATGCTTAGGGTTTCCTTCTTATACATGGTTGTGATGGTAACTATGTTAGCTAGTTCCTCGAGGTCCACCTGAGGTCTTGGGGCAGGTAATTCAAGCCTGGGATAATGATCCTGGATATCTCGGTAGACTGCCTCCAGCTGTTCTGACGTCCGTAGGGAGAGATGCATCTTCCCTTGGCAAGACGTGTGAATGACTTCCAGGATGCGATGGGCGGTATGGATGTAGTCGTCAAGGTTAGAGTCTACCGTCTTAAGCACGCGTGTCAGTTCTTGGGCATATTTGAGCCCCGCAACTTCCCGCGTAAGAGTTTTCAACCTCAGATTGTTGTGGGTCAGTTGTCTTTCATGTAGGATTAGCCTCTCCTTATTGGTTCTCGAAAGCTCATGAATTCCTTCTACCTAAGCCCTGACTATGGGAGTCTGTTTACCCACCAGGTGAGACAAATTGGTTTGAACCTGGTTCAATTCGGCGATTCCCGCTTCGAGGGTTTCTCCTTCACTGTAGGTCATTAGGCCCGCTATGGGGCCAATGAGGCCTCCTAGGATTCCCAGTAGTGGTTGTGCTCGTCGGCTTCTCATTCCCATCGGTAGGCCAAAAAGCATTGCCTTAGTAGTGTGCTCCCTCATCTCTGCGGCATGCCTAGATACTTTCTTCTTCAGGCCTTCGCCTATCAGGTACTTAGCATCGAGACCGTACTCGGTGATCGTCTGTAGACAAAATATCCCGAATCCAGGTAGACACAGATCGGATAAATGTTGGAATCGCTGTTGGTAAGAATCTAGGGTTCCCTGGATCTTCTGCAAGTCTAGGAACACAGTGACCCCTCACGTTCCAGCGACCCGTCTTATTGGTCCTAGATGTTCGTAGTAGACTCCTGTACTTGACCTTAAATGAGTGCTCCTATAAGTAGTGGAGTTGAATCCTTCCAATGTGGTAAAGGAAACCAGGAGGATTATTGACCATAGGTTCATCATCTTTTACCTAAACAAAACACGAATTAGACTTTCTCTTCGACAAAGGAAGGAAGTCCAAGACAGGATAGGGTCCCAATTACTAGAGAAATTGTAAGATGCGGCCGAGCGTCTTAATGATTTTTGCCTTTGATAGTTGGTCATAGGTGAGAATAAGAAAAATTCTTTTTTTTTTTTTAAAGGTATATTCTGTCTTCAGATTCTTCCTTAGGGTTCGTCCGAGTTTAGCAGCGAACGATCCTAACTTTATCTTTGTGTTTTGCGAATCGGTCGCTGGTTTCGAGGATCACGTTGTTATTTTCGGTGAACCCGACTATGGTGTAATGACCACCGGCCCTACTATCGAATTTTCCGTCCCTCACTTCCTTAATAACATAGGCTTGGTCCCCTATCTTCCCGTTCAAGGGCTGGGCCTTGCGGTCATATTGTTCTTTAGAAGTCTTCTTTGCTTCAATTAAATTTGCGGCCGCAAGTTTTTGAATTTCTCTTATTCTCACTATTAGGTCGCGCAGATAGGAGCCGTAGATTTGGAGTTCTTCGCCTTGGAGGAAGGAGCTCGGCGTCCTTGCCACACGACCAAATACCAATTCGTGGGGCGTGCAATTGGTCGCCTCATGTACACGGTAGCGAACTATCTAGACCCAAAATGCGGGATGGCCGGACCTTACCACTGAAGACCTTTTTTTTTAGGGCAAGGTTTTTGAAATAAACGGAACAACATTGGTGGTTTTGGCAAATTTATTACCCTACATATTGACTATGTTCCCCATTACGCATTACTCGATACCTTTTTTGAAGTCATACTTCTCAAAACCATGTATTTGTTTTAGTACTTCGGGATTTTTTTGCAATGCATTGCTTAAATCTAAGCACGTGCTCATATTATACTTAATGTCTACATTGCACCTACAGTATCTACTTTCATTGTTGATTTTTTGGATGTCCAAAAAGCATATTTATCTAAATAATCAATTAGATTTTTATAGAAGTGGTTTTGTGGCTTTCAAATTCATCTTCATTGATTTTTCAATGGTCTACAAGAATTTTTAAGTCAATTCGAATCATCATGGGTATGTAATGTTGAGCTAAGCGGTTGTTAAACTATTCTTTGAAATCTAATATAATTTCGCCAGTTTCGGTGAAATTTAACGTATCACTTTGCATTTTTCGAACACTATCGTCAAATAATTCGCTCTATGGGTGGAAAAAATTCAAGCCAATGAGTTTTGCTGTAACCTAACAGTTTTTTTTAAGTTTTTTGTCGCAAAATTCTTTCATTTCCTCAGTAAGAACGATGTATATATAAGAGTGAGAATAAATTTTAACGATAGTTTCAATGTCGATCGATAATAAATCTATTGCTGTTTGAATTGTATTGTGAGCGATATGAGCACTACAGTCTACACCTACAATACTTCTTTTTAATCTTGCTTGAAGTTTATAATAAACGTTGTTAGGTCCTTGTCTCTGCGCACCACCGAAGTTCGTATTTACATTATCGTCACAAGAAGAAACAACTTTTTCTTCTATATCATTGTTTTTAATTACACGCATTAAATTAGCTTCTATAAGGTCAGATGTTTCGCCTGGTAAATTGATTGAATCCAAAAATTTTACTTGTAGTCCCAACTCCAAATCAAAATATCTGATTAGAGTTGGAAAAAACTTTAGTTCTTTGTGATTCGACGCATCAGTATGCAAACTAACACATAGTACATTTTCTATTTGTTTTTTAACTAAAGACTGAGAAAAAGGTGCAATTACGCTTTTGACAATGGCTTCGCATTTTGTTTTTTCCACACTAAAACTTTTGATCGAAATAGCACTGTATTAATTTGTACGTACATTCCATAGAACTGAAACTTTGCTTGTGATTAACTGTATGAAATGCCCACCCACCTTCTGCTTTAGCTAATTGTTTTTCTTTACAGTCGAATATGTCTGTTCGTAAATACTGTGATGACGCGGCATTAACTGCCTTATTGTGTTTTTCGCTTTTAATGTGACAATCTATATCGTTTTTACCACCATGGGCTATATAACATTCTCCACCGCTCGAATTGCAATATACATTTCCTTCTGTTTTTCCTTTGTACAAAAATGAAAACTTCTTTTGTAGTTCGGCAGAGAACTTGCACGTACGCTTTGGCTTTTTATTTTTTGGCTCCATAATTGCATAATATTAATGAGATAGGCGAAACTCATGTGCATATATACAACAGTATTTATATAAAACCTAAAGGTAAAATAAAAACGAAGCAACTGAATAGAAAAAAAGTAATTGAATCAAAATGGATTAATTTCATATTTTGTGTTTACCTTCAAACTACAAATTTTTAAGTTTGTTACACCGTGAGTATAAAACACAATAAAATTAGTCAGAAAACTGTTATCAATAGTCAAAATAAGAAACTTTTTCAGTATATTAACGATTCAAATTTACTCATGCTCCTGTAGCAGACTGTGAACAAACGTGTAGAAACTAACCTCCATAGTATGATTAGTATATGTTGCGCGACGTATCAATACTAGTAATTTTGGGTCTAGATAGTTGGCTACCTTGGTCATAGTACGAAAAAGTTTATGCTACTTATGCGCGCGTATTATAAACTTGAAAGACTGTAGTGCGAGTGTAGTAAATATTCATTTTTTTACCAAAAAAGTATAGATTGTATAAAACGGATAGTAAATGAGGGACATGCGGGACGCTAACTCAATTTTCCGGGACACTTTGCGGGACAAATTTCAAATCGGGATAGAAGGTACCAATGCGGGACCGTCCTGGCGAATGCCGGACGGTTGGCTACCTTGCTCATGTACTGACGTATTATAAGCGAACATGGCGAAATGGAGCAATCGGTCCCAATCATCATAATCGTCAGCATAATGCTTAATATAATCCGTCAGGACTATGTGACTTCTTTCAAGGGCCCCGTAGGTTTGAGGTCAGTAACCGGAAGTAGTAAGTTGTTTTACTTGGAACAACCTCTCAAGATGTTTCAAGTGCTTGCTCACAAAGCTTCCTCCCCTATTGGTCAGGATACTTCGAGGGGCACCATATTGAGAAAACAGGGGAGTGTCAAAGGACTGTGTCAAAGGACACTTTTTAGAAGTGCTCGGCTGGGGTGTCGGTTATGAGCATAGGTTCCCGAGTCCTAGCTCGTACCAGCTTCCGTTCTAGAAAACTTCGACAACTGCGGAAAAACTCACTAATTTGATCTCGAAAGCCCGGCCAAGGGTACCTCTCGCTAATGCGATGGTATGTTTTGATCACACCCTTGTGACAACCAATTAAACTACCGTGGTTTTCGACTATTATTTTGGACCTTAATTAGAGGGGAGGCACTACTACCTTCCCGTGACAGAGAGTAATAACGATACCGCTATTCTGAAAAACGGCCGTCAGTAATTCCGGCATTTTGTTCTGGGGCAACGACCCTTGGGCGTCTCCGGAGTTGGACATTCGACAAGATGTTTGGTTGTCCCGTTCTATAGCGGTACGAAAGGTGGGTTAGCCCTATGGTTACGTCCTTCCAGTCGATATTGTCTACGTGTCGCCATTTTACCGTGGCAGAGTAGGTGTAATGTCGACCGTAGGGACTAACCAAGACCTGTCCCTTCTTGGACCTGCGTTCCCACAGGTCTTGAATATCAACACGCTTGGTAGCGATGAGGAATTTCGCAATTGGATTCGTTGGTTCACAATCCTCTGAAATAAAGTGAACGTAATTATCCTGCCTGTATGTCGGAGGTTCAGTCCATTAATGTAAAATGTTGGGCCCGCTTTCGCTTAAGTCAGCCAATTTTGACCTTACTTCAATGAGCTTTTGGAGGGGTGTCTTGGTATTTGGGGAATCATCGATCTACGATATATTCACATCAATCAGGGAAGAGGAAAATAGGGAGGAGTTTCTCTGTGAGGATTCGAATGCCTTTCCTGCCTGCAATTTTCGTGGGTTCAACCCCGGTCATCTATTGAACGAAGTTCCTTCTTCCTTAAGGGTTTTGTCCATTATGGGCATTGGTAAAAGGTGTAGATCGGGCGCCTGGCGCCATGGTAGATGCTGGGGTAAAGGATAGGGTTCCCATTTGTTGGTTTCGTCCAACGATGGGGAAGAAGGTAGCTGTTCGATTTGTCTACCGGGACTGACAGTTTCCTTAGCAGAGGTTTCTGTGGCTATAGGTGGGGTGAGTTGTGTTAATTCGGGTTCTGATTTCTCACTAGCTTTTTGGGAAACCTATTTCTCATAATTTTCCAAAAAGCTTTTCACCCTTTCCGCGAAAATTTCGTCATCGTATTCTCTGCAGGGGTCCAGCAGCTCTAATTCCTTGAATAATTCTTCATCCTGTTCTCCTTCAGAGACGTATGTACACGGCAGTTGGTTACTTTCCTGCGTTCATTCATTATCCCAGCTCAGAGAGGTTTGAGCAAAGGATTTCTGACGGTCATCCTTGAAGCCCATGACGCTTTCTCTGGCCAATTTATCAGCGACTGAAGGTTCCAAGTCGGGTAACACGCTTTGAGATTTTCGAAATACAGGCGCGTCTGAAGAATCAGAGTCTTCATCATCCGAAGATGGCTCGGTCGTGGATTAACTTCTAGCGACCGGTGATTTACTTGCTTCTCTTCTTTTCAACAGTCGTTTACCTATGGAGCTTTTTTCTAGTTTGAGTGGTGGGGCTCCTTCTGACCGCACATTGGCCACATCGGATTCGCTTTCTGGGACCGGTGTTTTCTTCGGCCTTCCTCGCTTTCTACGGAGGGGGGCCGGGATGTCGATTGACGGTAGAGGGGCGGTTTCCCCACTCTTCGCAGACTTGAATATTGCTGTCCTACGTATCGCTAGTTTCGCTTTCCCTGGTGCCGCAGACTTCCTTTCCTGAGGTGGGGTGCAAGTGGCGTTGGTGTATGTCCCTGGGACATCCTTCTTTTCTTCGGGGCCGCTTCTTGATGCTCCCGCTCAGGTCAGAACCAGTACCCTCTGGGGGTTTGTTTGTGAGTAGGTCTCTTCCGTAGAGAGTTTGATCGACTGTGTGGATGTGAGAGCTCCTTGCGTCCACTCAGGTCCTACGGGTCCCTGTTTCCTTCTGAATTTATGTCGCCAATGAAGCAGCCTGGCCCCTGGATTATTGATATAGGGCATCAAGTGGACTGGGTCGTGGTCACAGGCGAGTATGAATTCTCGACCGTACAAATAGGGTCGGAAGTGTTTCAGGGATAGCGCGATGGCCAATCATTCCTGCTCTTTCTGGGGGTACCTTTTTTGACAGCTGTTCATGGCCTTGGAAAAATAGGCAACGGGAATGTCAAGCCCTTCTTCTTCTTGTTGGGTCAATATGGCGCCGGCGGCGTGGCTCGAGGCGTCCGTGGTCAGCTTGAAGGTTTTTCTAAAGTCCGTGCCCAACTTCCATTTTACATCCTTCTTAAGGAGGTCGGTCCGAGGTTTGGCGATTTTCGCGTAGTTTTGTATAAACCGTCGATAATAACCCGATAGCCGAAGGAATTGTTGGATGTTACGCACGGTCCTTGGGCGAGGAAAGTATGGGATTGCTTCTATTATGGCCGGATTTGGCTTCAACCCCTCATGGCTAATAATATGGCAAAGGTATGCTACTTCCTTTCGTAGAAATTCACACTTGTCAGACTGAAGTTTCAGGTTGGCAGCTCGAAGTCGATACCGCAACCTTCTGATCTTCAAATCAGGTTCTTCTAGGTCCTTGGAGTGAACCACAATGTCATCCAGGTAAGCGAAGACTTCGGTTTCGTGCATCCCTTTTAGCATTGTGTCTGTCAGCCGTTGGAACGTAGCAGGGGCGTTTTTGATCCCCATGGGCATGCGCAGATATTCAAAGTGTCCTCGAGGCGTAGAAAATGCCGTTTTGACCCTATCATCGCGGTGGGTTTTGACTTGGTGGAAAACACTGGCTAGGTCGAGCACAGAAAAGTACTCAGCCTCCCCTAAATGATTGAGGATGTCCTTAATTTTGGGCAAGGGGTATGCGTCCCTATGACCTTCTCGTTAAGAGCTCGGAATTCGATTGCTACCCACCATTTTCATTTACCGGATCTGTCAAGTTTCTTAGGGACGATCCAGAGGGGAGAGTTGTAAGGGGACTTGGAATGCCATATAATTCCGCTATCATATTGTTTTTTCATTTGAACGGCCACTTGGACAGCAGCCTCGTTGGGATATCGGCATTGCTTTCTGGCCGTGGCCTGGTGGTTAGTGGTAGGGACCTATGTTGAACTACATTCTTAGTCGAGAGTCTTTCGCCGTTTATGTGAAAAATATCGGCGAAGTCTTCCACCCATATATAGACGTACTTTCTTCCATCCGATGTTAATTCTGAAATGCGTAAGCTGTCCTTAATTTTCTTGATATGGTCAGTGTGAGAAATACCCATTTCCTTTCATAGGTCCCTAACCAAATATTCGGATTCGGAATTGGTGGAGTTTTCATCGTGCGGTTCGATAAAATCGCAGGGCAGGACTTCCTGGGCAGGTAGCTCTATGTCCACGTCCTCCTCCCGGGTGTTGATGGCAAGTACATGGCAGACTCCTTCGTGGGTGGAGACGGCCGCCTCGCCTAGGTATACTACCTCAGGGGTGTGTATCCTGGGTAAATATCCCTCTTTTATTTCTGGATTGAGGATGTTTATGGCGACTGGTTGCCTCGTCCTAGCGATGCCCGGGCTGATCGAGACTCCTTGTGAGTAAATGGGATCGGGTTGATTGGATCCGAAATAGTGACCAACGAATTGTGCCTGAAAAATATTTGGGCTTGTTCTTGTCGCGAGTAAGGCCTTCCGATGATCCCATCGGAGGATATTGGGAAGTCGTTCTTTACGATGTGGAATTCGACTGGGGTACCGAATAGGGTGATCCTGGTTGTTCCAATCGTCACGACAGGGTCTGGATGTATCCCTGTCAGGAGGACGGCCTTGTCCGTCTCGTATTCTAATTCGAGAAGCAGAGTTTTAATTTTTATCAAATTCACATCGGATCCCGGATCTACCAGGGAGCTGCATGTTGAGCGTCTTAATTCTGGCGCTGTCAGAGAGACAACCGGGGAGCTTTATATTTCGAATCCTGCTCGTAGGACCCGATGATGTGTTCCGGGAAGCGGACATGTTTTTGGGGGTGAGGTTGAGTTTGGAGGCGTCGTACTATCCGTTGATTTTCCCTACCTCTACCATGAAGAGTTGGCTCGGGTTCCATTGTCTGGCGGATACCCATGTGAAAATGAGGGGGCGGGAAAATTCGGAGGGTAATGATAAGGGAAGGGGATGTTAGGAGGGAAGGGAGCATAGGCATAAGGGTATTGAAGTGGGTAAGGAGCGTAGGAGGCCATTATTTTGCAGGAGCGGGAGGTGGATAATTTATCAGATCCTTATCTACGCTTGAGCCATTTCTTGTCGAATATTGCGTCTCCCTTTTGTCCTTCCTCTCCATTTGCCTCGAGTAGGGGCTAGGTGAACGCGGTCAGTCATGGGCCTCTTCCCTTGGTCGGGAGATGAGATAGGCAGAGAGGTCATTCTTGGCTCTCTCCAGTTTCTTTTGCCTTTCTTCGATATCTAGGGCATTTTGCTTCATCTGCGGCTCCCAAGCTGTAAACCTTTGTGTACTTTTCCTCGACCGCATATCGAGCACAGCTTAGGACGCCTAGGACTCTGCCGTAGTAGTCCCTCACCATTACATTCTGGCGCATGCGGAGGTTCACGGTATTTTCGAAATACCATTGGTATTTCTTTGTGGGAGCAAACCGTTTCTTTGGGTGGGCGATTAGTTCATTTACCCTATTGAATTGTTTGTCCCTAACACTATCGCGGGCAATTCCCTGAAACTTGCTGAGGACGATCTTGATAAACCCAGGCTCATTTGCTTCGGCGATTTACACCGTACCATTCGCGATATCCGGAAGAAATTCCTTTAGCTTAGGGGGTTTTCCGTCAAACTGCGGAATGTGGTAAGTGCTTTGCTGAAGCGTCATGCACCCCAACACCGAGGCCATTGCCGTGGCCGTTTCGATACTCATTGCTGGGTTTGGTATGGTTATATTGGAATTTACCCCCAGGAGGTTAGTACTCCTGTTCAGATCCTTGTCATCAGTAACCCCAGGATTAGCCATTTTCAGCAGAGAAATTTTCCGGTAGAAATAACTAAATAGCCTTCACGGTGCAGTTAATACCGGTGGTTCTGTTAACGCTCAGCGTGACTGCTCCTCTAAGAAGATGGACGGAACTTATTTCGATTCACGACGGGAGCTGTGGATCAAAGGAAGGGTCTGTGTCAGTCACTTGAAGGAGGGGGGGGGGGGGCCCCCAATATGAGAATTATCCCGAGTTTCCACCTTCGTTGATTTAATACATAGGAAATCCATGCAGTGCGAACAGATCTTCGATCACTCGTACTCCCGCGATTCATTCTACCTGGTTTAGCCCGGTCGATTCTGCGTTGGAGATTACATCAAAATGTAAGTTTGCTCCCGGAATTTCTAACTCTAACTGTCCCACCACTCGTAGTGTCCTATTTCCTACGGTTACTTCGTATTCGGGTATAGATCTATAGGGGACGATTAAGGATCCCCGGTCTATAAAGTTGTTGTTGCTGTTCCAGTTGAAAGCTAATTCGGCAAAACCTTCTTGAAAATTCTGTCCGTCCATTTCGACTGAAGTGGGCAGTTGCCGTCCGACAGGGAGCACGAATTTGGTTACACAGCGTGGCATTTAATCATTCGTTTCCCTTCTTCTCGAAAAAAGGTGACGTAAGTTCACCACACCGGAATTTTCTTTTATTTTTATTACCATCAAAATCGGTCGGCTAAATTCACCTGTAATTAGGACAACCTTTGTCTAGCGACTCAGTGATTAGATATCCAACGAGAGGGACTATAATAGGCAACACCGGAATTTTATTTTATTTTTACTTCCTAGGCCCGCGTGGTATGCCTAATCCAGGATTTCGACCTCTGGCTCGTGTTCTGGGTACTTCGCGTTCTGGGTACTCGACTGCGTGATTGCGGTGTTCTCTTCCAAGAAAGCACGTCTCCTTTGTCGGAGGGCTTCTTCTAGCTCTAGATCGATTGTCACGATCGACCCAGTTTTATTCGCGTTTGCAACTGCAGGTGCCGGATTTATGGGTGGGATCGACGGCCGAACTACGCACACGAGGACTACCCGTTCAACGGGATGAACCAGATCAATATATATGGCCGCTCTAAGAGTTTTAGCAGTTGTCTTGTGCTTTCCACCGGACCTCCATCCTCTTTTAATAGGTCGTGGTGAGGGGTCTTTATCTTCTGGAGGATTCCTGGAAAAAATCGTAATTTTTCATAAAAATAAAAGACAATGAGGTTGCGTCGGTTAGCTGGGGATTCCTCATTCTAGATCACAACATTAGAAACTTCGGACGCTATGAAGGCCGAGGAGGTACTCGACGCCAGAGTGGGCGAATGGTGGGAAAGTCTGAACTGAAATTGAGTATTTTTAGCCCGGATCCCCTTGCGGTGATTATGCGTGAAGGGAATAGTGATGCGCCTAAATCTCGACGTGGCAACAGAACCTGTGGCTACACGTACGCTCACAGAGCTGGAGGCTTCCCGAGTCGGAATCGGAAAATAATTTCCAATTCAGACTTTACGGTACCACTCTGTCTAAGGAAAATATAATCCGGAGTTGGATGACATGCAACTTCTATCTCCCTTGCTAGATTATAAAATTCTGATCATAAATAAATAAAACATGCCACTTAGATAGAAACGATATATAGGTGGAAGGCACGTTGAGTCCTGCTAAATTCTTAGTAGTTTCCCGACTGGTCTTGCTTTGAAAGCTTAATCCGGGTCTCTGCCTGGTTCAGCACTTTTTAAAAGAAGGACGAAAATTCGTCGTGACTGTTAAGCTTTTGGGTTTCGATTTCCTGGAGCTCAAGTATTTCCTTTGAGACTTTAGGGGTTACAAAAACGATTGGCTCGGTTTCGGGTTCTCGAACTTCAGTTTTTATCGCGACAGAATCTTGCGTTCGCAATTTAATCCCTGCGCGGTGCTTTGGCTTATTTTTAGCATTACTGCTGCCCGGAAGATTAGGCATCTTCCTACCGTACCATTATTGGGAATGATGGCTGTCTTACACGAGAATAATTCTGGAACCAAAATCCGGTATACGGCCAAATCAAAAATATCTGACAAGTTAATTCCGGGTCCCCGGCAAGTTAATGCCCATGGGTTTTTGATTTCATTTCGAAGTACTTTATTTTTCAAAAGTTCATTCGATTATTAACATTGCGGCATTGGAAATGATGAGTCACACATGAGATATAAAAATTATAGCTGATTTTATTTATACATATAGGTTATGATTATAGTGCTGATTTAAAATGCTAACTTAAAGTTGAAGAGAGTTTATGGCTGCCTAGTAACAAAGTTAATAGTAGCAAAAACCGATTGGGGGCAACAGCCAGGGTAGGCCCCACCGCTGCCACCATCACTTTGTCACGTACGACTTTCCTATATTTATTTGTATGTGGGTTGGTACCCCTACTCTTTGGCTGAGAGTTGTTGTCCCGAAAAATTATGAGAGAAATTAGGGTTTCGAAATTTTGCCAACTTCGAAATGAATTTGGTTCTCCAATATTTTATAATAACACTGAGATTTATTCAAAGTATAGAAATAGGGAACATTACAAACAATAGCGAGATTAAAATGATAGGGAACATTATACAATGGGTAGAATGTGTCGACTGGTAGAGGAAAAGAAAAGTATCATAGAAAAAAAATAACGATACAGCTCACCAATTCGTGTTCACTAAAACTGCCGCTCATCGGATAGAGAAAGGAAAACTAAGTCCAGAAGTGATTTCCGAATTTTTTTCTTCCCGTAATAGAGCGGGCGAAAACCTAATATTTCCGTGGGTTTATTAACCCACTCCAGTATTTGATTATGGTATTCGCAACACACGCAAACACGCGCGAACACCTGTCACTTTCCGTGAATTCGCTTTTACGGGATATAGACATTATATCTATTTCTCGTAAAAGTGAATTGAAGTCTTCCGAGAAAATGCTCCTTTTCGTTTTGAGATTCTAAAAGGGGCGAGTTTGGTTCTTGATCCCAACGTCGGACGGACATAAATCTGAGTAGTTCTGGTCCGTGCCAGGTTGCTCAGAAGACTGCGATCCAAGTATGCGAAAATTGCATTGACAAATGCTTCCGTTTGAAATTTTGCACCTGTGAGACAGGAACCTCGTCAGCACCTTACAGAAATGAGATGCATTCAAGTTTTTCTTTATATTTCTGAAAAAAATTTTACTTTTAATTTTCATCGAAATTGATGCAGGTTGGAATTTTTAACTTAAATATAAGTATATATTAATTCCAGCCCTTTTATCAAAAAATAAGCGAGCATTTTCGCGTTACAAGTTTTGGCTGAGCGAGCACATGGTGTTGTTTTGGTATTTTCCACGTGCTCGTGCTGTCCGGCTACGGTGGGAAGTATGTAAAGGCGAAAGCGAGACGGACTTACGGAACAATGGCGTGGAAAGAGAGAGAGAGAGAGAGAGAGAGAGAGAGAGAGGGCGAGAGAGAGAGAGGACAGTGTGCAGAGTGCGGAGGCTTGCAATCGTCGCGACAGCGTAGCTACATGCAAAGAATGCGACGGCGATGTTTAGAACGTCGGGGAGATAGAGATGGAATGGGTGCCTTGCGTGTGTGGCCGCATAGCGCGTGCAACTATACCCTCGTTCTTTTCGGCTTCTCTTACATGTTTTTAATTTAGGTCCTTGAGGCTGATGCCCTAGAACTAATTTGTATTCCCCCTTAATTCTATTTCTTTTTATCTTTTGATCTTATGTTCTAGGTACAGTGTTTCATTTTCTCTTTCATCTGGGCCCAGGTGCATACTAATCATTCCGTCCATTCATACAATTCCCTTCCGCAATCCACCCTCATTTTATTGAGTGGTTCAGGAAAGAGAAAACAAAATTTAAATACCTGTGTAAAAATAAAAAGCATGTTTTCTTCAGAGAATAATTTTAATCCTTAATTAAAATCATTCTCTCAGGTCATTACTCTCCTCATTCGTAAGTTGGCTCGCTGTCAGTCCCCGGGAGCTTGGAATGCCGCGTAAGTATGCTGACAGTAAGCTCTCAGAATACGAGGCAGCAGAGTCCCTTGAAACTCATATAGAGTTCTGAATTAAAGTGGCTTGAAATAATATTTCGAGCTACATAAACTATTTAAAAAATGGAGATTTGCTTGCAACATTAATTAAATAATAAATAATAATATTTAATTATACAATAACCTAAACAGTTTACAGACTATATTCATACTTAAAATTAAATTTTTCAAAAAATTTTAAAATGTAAATTTTTGTACAGAAAAAAAAAAAAAAAAAAAAAAGTAAATGAAATTCTCTGGATCAATTTTTAATTTTCGAAATTGCAGAAAAAAATGAAATTGATAATTGGTAACTAATATTTATGAAATAAAAAAGAAGCCCTTAACCTTTTTGGTAGCAAGGCGCTCTACGAGACCAAATTCCGAGAGATGGCGGCACCGTCACAAGTTACCGACACGAACAGATGGCGCCATCGACGAAGGGATGGTTCTGTACCGTTCAAATTCACCGGCGGTCGGTAAAACAGTATGGTCGGTAATACATGTACCTTTTGCGATAGCATTGTACCATCGGTCGGTAAAACAGAGAGCTCGGTAATTTTAGGGTTCTGTTCCATGCTAATTAGGTAAAACCGTGAGGTTGGTAGTTGAGGTTCCTGCTAAGTTAACATTGTAAGGTTCTGTTCCATGCTTAGTTGGTAAAACATTGATGTTGGTAATGGAGATCCCTGCCAAGTTAACATTATAAGATTCTGTTACATGCTAAGTTACCATCGATCGGTAACACAGTTTATTACCATCTTCTGGTAAAACAGGGAGGTAGGTACTTTTTATATTATTATTTTCTATTTTTCGGTAAGGTAGGGACCATAAAACCATCAGTCGGTAAAACAGGGAGGTTGGTCATTTTTATATTATCATTTTACCATCGGTCGGTAAAGTAGGGGGACATGTCACCAACAGTCCGTAAAACAGGGGATCGGTAATTTTTATATTATCATTTTTATGTAACGTTAATGTAGGGAAATATATTACCATCAGTCGGTAAAACAGCAAGTCCGGTTATTTTTATATTACCATTTTTCTATATGTCGGTAAGTTAGGGAGCCATGTTATCATCAGTCCGTAAAACCGGGAGGCCAGTAATTTTTATATTATTATTTTTCAATATGTCGGTAAGGTAGGAAACCATATTACCATCAGTCGGTAACCAGGGAGGTCGGTAACTTTTTACATTATCATTTGACCATCGGTCGGTAAGGTAGGGAGGTCGGTCACTTTTTCAATTATCATTTCATCATTTATCTAGACAAAGAGAGCCCTATGGTATTCGAACGACAATTCATACTTATCATAACTTAAACTAATTAACAAACATGAAGAACAATGGTTAAACATTTAAATGTGATTTATTTATTTGTTTAATTAGCACATTTTACTGAACATTTTTAAATTATTGAGACCCTGATGCCTGAAGTCAATCGGACCTCTTTTTCTACCATGTGAGATAGACAACGAGGTGCTTGAGAATTCGAAAAAAAAGTTTCAAATCGTCTCTCTTTCTATCGTGTGAGTTGAACAGAGAGGGTCCGATGGTGTTCGAAAGACAATTCATACTTATCTGTTCGAAATTGAGAGGTCTGCAGTGGGACTCCGATGCTGTTTTGAAATCGAACATCGAACAAACCACTCTTTCTAGCTCCACTTGTTAAAAAAAGAGGTCCGTTCGAATCTCGACACGGTATCGGAGTCCCACTGGTGATCCAAATAGTGGAAGAAGATATCGATGATCTAGCTTACTAGCATCTAGGTGGTACTCTGCGCACGCGCAATCTAATACTGTAGCTTGGATCAACCTACATTTTATCAATTTGAATTTCTCGCATGTCCGCCATCTTGGAAAGTACCATAACTCGGTTTTCAACATATCATGCAGGGTGTCCCAGACTCGAGTGTCCGGACTTATATGGCTGTATAAGCAAACAAACAAAAAATCGAAAATTCCTTTTCCAAAAATCAGTTGAAGTTTTAGTTTCTGAGTTATAAATGTTTTAAGCTGGACCAATCAGAAGCGCCGTATAAACAGCCATGCGTGCGTGAGCGTCAGCCCAAGGCTGGTGTAGTGACTGCCGGTTCTCCTGCAACAATCCCCACCTCGACGCTCGCTTCCATGTAAAAAATGACGCGCCGCGACGGGTGAGAGAGCGCGACATTGCGTTAGCATTTCGAGTGAAAAAAACAGATTCTCACGATACAGACAGAAAAGCAAAGTTTGATTACTGAATGAAAGGAAGGATACAACCCTTGCATGACTATTTGGACTAAAGTCATAACCGAGGGATACTAACTAGGCACTAGTACTGCTGCACTTGGAAAAATCATATTTTCAAGTTCAACTGTCGTACTTCAGCACTGTAAAAACTGGAGATCTCTTTTTTTATGGTATCATTTTTTTCGTGTCCTGTTTTTGAATAGGATAACTTCATGCTGTTATTTTCAATGCAAAACAAACGATTCAGGGATCCCATCAGTGGTATCATTTTATTACCACTCGAGACTGTTTTTTCTGAGTCTTATTGTAATACCTGAAACTAGCCCTGAAATAATAGTTTATTTTTACAGTGAGGAAATGAAATGATTCCGGAGAATAATAAGAACGTACTAATTCCTTTAGTGACACACTTATTCCCCGTCTCGGCACCTCGTTTTTTACATTCAAGCGAGCGCCAAGGTGGGGATTTTTGCAGGGGAACCGGCAGTCACTACCCCAGCGTTGGGTTGACGCTCACGCACGCACGGCTGCTTATACGGCGCTCTTGATTGGTCCAGCTTAAACAATTTATAACTCAGAAACTAAAACTTCAACTGATTTTTGGAAAAGGAATTTTCGATTTTTAGTTTGTTTATTTATACAGCCATATAAGTCTGGACACTCAAGTCTCGGACACCCTGTAAATAAAAAACTCGAGAATTATGCGCAACTAGCAAACCCTGTGGTGCACGCATCAGACTTATAGCTCAGTGCATGGTCATTTGCGCATGGGCAGTATGAAGTTTCTGCCATAATCATAAGTTACTAATTAAGGTTATTTAAAAATTATTTCTAAAAATAACTTTCAACTAAATAGAATAACTTATAACTAATGAAAGTAAGATAAACATAATTAAATTAAGCCGAAACTAATTAAACCAATATAAATCTAATTAAATAAACTTATAAATAATTAAACCAATATAAAACTAATTAAATTAAGTAAACAATAATGAAACTAAAATAAAACTAATTGCGGTAAAAATTATTAATAACTTGAATAATTGAATAGTAAATTTATTTATTTATTGACTTATTCTAACAGGATAAGGAATTAGGATTAAATACACATAGTTTTTAGGTATAGTTATTAGATTTGTAAAAGTATTCACTAATATATTATATGTTTTTGATGCAACTTATTAATAATTGCTTGACACTCAGGGCTTTATAGTGAATGGTTACTATTAATACAGAATTGCAGCTCATATAAAAGATCGTTTGGGTCCGTATGAAGCAATATACAACGTTCAAGATAGGGTAGCTCCGCCTTCTCCTCCTACTCCTCCTCCTCCACCTCCTCATCATCATTCTTCTCCTTCTCCTCCACCACCTCCTCTTTCTCACCATCATTCTTCTCCTCCTTCTACTGATTATCATCATAGTCCTCCACGTCCTCCTCATTCTGTTATAAATCAAAGTCCTTGATTGTGACTAAGTCAGTATAGTCTGAGACAACAACGCATCAACGTGTTTCGAAAGGAACGAGATATGCTGAGTCAAATAGCAAAAGCTAGCGATGAAATTCGCCGAAAATATTGTACGTTCAAGTTGGGTAAAGAAGCTACCGAAAGTATTTTGAGAGAGACTATTAAACCTATAGTCACAAGATTACAAAAACTAGTAGATTTATCAGATATACCAATCAAACAAAATAAATTTATGAAAAAGATTAATAGAAAGTTGGAGGAAATGAAGAAGAAAATAATAAGCTTTCTTTCATGACTGCTGATGGTGATATTGATGACGGTGATCAGGAGCATGATAAAACTATGATTCAAGAAAATGTTGAACATATTGAAAATCATGACAAGTTGAAAAATAAATTTATTTGACTATTAAATAAAAAAAGGAAAAAATATTTGGATATGGTTTATGGTGCACGAAAAGTTATTGATGGTTCGATATATCAAGGTTGGTGAAAAACTTTACATGAAAACCACTGGTTTATTGGAACTTTTGTTTAAGCAAAAAACTGATAAAAGGACAATGTTAAAACTCGATCGATTTCCGTCCCACTCCGGAACGTTTTCTAGCTACTCTAAATTGCTCTAATGGGCTTGGCTTTGATGAAAATACATGTTTAAAACCGGTGTACTCCAGAGAAATTGCTCCAGTTTTCCATACATGCGTAAAATCATATAAACCTTGTTTAACCGCTGAAGGTGGCTTCTTGGAAATCGATCGATTTTCGAACCGCTCCGGAACATTTTCCAGCTATGTTAAATTACTCCATTAGGCTGGAATTTGATGGGAATATACATATAAAACCGGCGTACAGTCGGGAAATTGTCCGTATTCAGAGGTATCAAATACACGTCTATTAGAGCAATTTAGAATAGCTAGAAAACGTTCCGGAGCGGGGTGAAAATCGATTGATTTCCAAAAATCCACCTTCAGCGGTTAAACAAGGTTTATATGATTTCACGCATGTCTGGAAAACTGGAGCAATTGCCCCGGAGTACATCGTTTTTTAACCTGTATTTCCATCAAATACACGCCTATTAGAGCAATTCAGAATAGCTAGAAAACGTTCTGGAGGGGGGCGGAAATCGATCGATTTTTAACATTGTCCTCTTCATAAGCCCTCATGATCTAAAGAACTATGAAGAAATTCTTATAGCTGCAAATGCAAATAAGAAGAATTATAGTCATATTTCACCTATTCGCTCAAACAATACTGCAAAATATAAAAATTTTATAGTGAAACTTTGTCCACATAAACGATTATCAACAACTGAAGATTCATTTAAGAAAAAGAAACGATTAAGGAGTTTACTACCTCACCTTATGATAGCAAGGAAATACTCAATACCAGACTATATTTATTAGGATGATCCAAACGAGCTAATCGACTCTCTTCGTTTACTGTTGGCATCCCATGAAGCAAGCAATCCGAATCACAGTAATGAAATTGTTTTAATCATTGAATAATTGCGGGAGGCTCAAATCATATATTAAGAGAGTACGGTTGATTATAACGTCAGTATTGAAATGAGCATTGACGTGTTCGGACACACTCGTCCGTTAACCTCTGCACAGTGTCAAGATGACTTCTACTTGTCAAAATTGTATAAGAGTTTTTTCACGAGTAGATAAGTTAAAGAGACATCAGATGTACTCATGCAAAAAAGCACAGAATCTCTCTTCCCACATGAATAGCTATGATAAATCTGAAAGCTATGAAGTTATTCCCCTCAAATTATCTCATGATATTCCGAAAATGATTTAAATTGATATTAAGAACAATGATGAAACTGATGATAGTAATAGTTCAGTTATTACAGAGCTCCGTGAAGTCCTAACGCAAAAAAGTGCTGCCCTCAAAGAAAATTTAATACCAGAAAGAATGAAGTTGACATGTCCAAAGGTAGAAAAACAAATATGTACCGGAATAAAACCTACATGTGATTCAACTTTCAATGTAGAAAAGAATTTAAGTTTTGAGACTCTCAATGAAGATGCTGCAAGCGAAAAATTTGAGCACAATGTCAAAGTTATGAAGAAAAATGATAAGCAAATGGATAAACAAGCGGTGAAAGACAAGGAGGAGAGTGTTAAGGAAAAGCATGATATAGATAGTGAAGAGAATAAAGAAGATAAGCTAAATGGTGAGAAGATGGATGAAGAGATAGATGAACAAGAGATGGAAGAAGAGGAGATTAATGAGGAAGAGATAGATGAGGAGGAGGATGAGCTATCCTATCTTGAACGTTGTATATTGCTTCATACGGATCCAAACGATCTTGTATATGAGCTGCAATTTTGTATTAATAGTAACCGTTCACTACAAAGCCCTGAGTGTCAAGCAATTATTAATAAATTGCATCAAAAACATATAATATATTAGTGAATACTTTTATAAATCTAGGTCAAGATTTTTTATAATGAAAGTGATTTATTAAAACTAGTTTAAGATTATTCTTGAATAAAAATTCATATTAAACGAATAAAACTATGTG
This sequence comes from Andricus kollari, assembly GCA_932074435.1. Lineage (NCBI taxonomy): Eukaryota > Metazoa > Arthropoda > Insecta > Hymenoptera > Cynipidae > Andricus > Andricus kollari. The sequence goes on from CAKNWW010266869.1 coordinate 32,539, forward strand.
TATTTTATATTGGTTTAACTATTCCTAAGTTTATCTTAGTTTCATTAGTTATTCTATTTAGTTAGAAGTTATTTTTAAAAAGCACTTTAAAATAACATTAATTAGTAACTTATGATTATGGCAGAAACTTCATACTGCGTATGCGCAAATGATCATGCACTGAGCTATAAGACTGGATGCGTACAACATAGGGTTTGTCTGTTACGCATAATTCTCGAGTTTTTGATATATATAATACGTTGAAACCCCGCTAAGGTACTTTCCACATATGCACTTAACCTCACTTTTTTAAAATTAATTTGTTTTTATGAATTAATTCCTCCACAATAGCCATAAAGTCTGAGTGCGCGATAAAAATGTAATAATAAAAATGATAAAAATGCGATATAAAATGTAGGTTGATCCCAGCTACAGTATTAGACTACGCATGCGCAGAGTTCCACCTAGAGGATAGATCACTGATACCTTCTTTCGGAAGGCTTGCGAAAGCTCTCGATCAGCACCACGAAAGTTCGGGCCATTATCAGTATATAAATCAGTCGGAGTACCGCGTCCCGAAACAGAGCGTCTAAATGCGGCAATAAACGAGGCTGTAGTATAATCATGAACTAATTCTAAATGTATTGCTTTTGCAGCAAAGCAATCGAAAATCGAGATTCAAGCCTTGTGCGATTTTATGCCGCGACCCGAACAGGAGCGAACAAAATATGGACCTGCGTGGTCAACTCCAGTATGAGAAAAAGGACGTGAGGGTGTCACTCTGGGGGTTGGAAGCTCGCCCATCAATTGAGCTGCCGTTTTAGCCTTATCACGTACACACACAAGACAACGATGAACAATCGTCCTAACTCTACTGCGGGCTCCAATAATCCAGTATTAGGTACGAGTCATATAAAGAGTTAATTGAACTCCGGTGTGTAAGAGATTGCGGTGAAATTGCTCTAATATAAGACTCGATATCTAGGAGTCATTTATCTTATTAGCAGACAAATATCTGGGAAAAACAACCTTTTCTTTGAAAATATTAATGGTACGCGAAACATATGCGGTGACACGAAGTAAGCGAGACAAAGAGGACTGTCGAGAAAGTAAACTAGATTGCCAATCATTTTTATTTTCAGTTTTAGTCATTAAGGTAGCGACTACGCCATGTTTTACAGAGTCGATAGTTTGTGTATTGCGCTGAGGACAAGCAGCTGAGGAGCTAAACAGACATGCTGGGCTTTCCCACCAAAGAGAAAAAGTTAGTAAATCTTTTGCTGAGAGGCCACGCGAGGCGCTATCAGCTGGATTCTGTTTGGAGGGTACGTGACTCCACAAAGCAGAGGATAATTTAGTTTGGATAGTAGATACGCGATTAGTGACAAACACATGCAAAGTAGCTAGCTGCTTCTGCAGCCAACTAAGTACTATCGTATAATCCATCCAATAGAAAATAGGCACATCAGCCCATTGAAGAGAACTGACCACGAATGGAATGAGCCTCGTCAATAGAGTAGCAGCGCATAGTTTAAGATGTGGAATACTTACAGTCTTGATCGGGGCAACCTTTGTCTTGGAAATAAGAAGCTTAACTGCAATTTCACCTGATTCTGAAATGATACGCGAATAGACAACCGCAGAATAAGCGAGGCGAGATGCATCGGAAAAGCCTTGTATTTCAATAGAATCAGTATCGCTACTACAGAAAGTCCATCTCGGAATTGAAATTGCGCGATAATGCCGTGAATTTAGAGCGAAATTCATAACATTCTTGTGCAAGGTCGGAGGGAAGCGTATGATCCCAATCAAGTTTTTGTAAACAGAGTTTTTGAAGTAAAATTTTTGCATCGATGGTAACTGGAGCTCGTCAGCCCATAGGGTCATACAACTTCGAAACTGCTGAGAGTATTGAGCGTTTTGTAGAAATCTTATCATGAATTTCATTAATGTGAAAATAAAAGGCATCATCTGAAGCACCCCATAAAATTCCAAGAACCTTGAACCGCAAGGAATTATCAAATGAAAGTTCTATGGGTAAACCGTGAACCGATTGATCCAGTCCGGAGAGCAAGTCAACAGAGTTGCTAAACCACTTGCGTAAGCGGAGACCGCCAGCTGAAGCTAATTGAATGAGCTCATCTCTCAAGGCAATAGTGGATAGCTTATCCACTCCCCCAACGAATAAATCATCCACACAAGTCTCGCTTGCAAAAACTGAAGCTGCTAATGGAAAATTATCTTTTCCGTCTTCAACCAGTTGACGAATGACGCGGATTGCAAGATATGGAGATAAGCGCATTCCATATGTTACTGTGTCCAACTCAAAAATCTGAACAGGCTCATCGGTTTTCTCATGTCAGAGAATGCATTGATATCTGCGATCAGACGGACCTACTAATATCTGTCGAAATATATAAGCAATGTCGGAACACAAAACATACCGATATTGCCGCCATCGTAGTAAAATAGAAGAAATGTCATTTTGGAGTTTCGGTCCTATGTGCAAAAAGTCATTGAGCGAGATTTTGTTTAAAGTTGGTTTAGATGCATTAAATACAATTCTCAACTTCATAGTTTGACTATGACCTCGAAGAGCAGGATGATGCGGGATGAACACGCGGAAAGAATCATCATCCATTGGACCAATGCGGGACATGTGACCAAGAAATTCATATTCTTGCGTAAATTCATGATGTTTAATAGAAAAATCTTCATTGTGTTCGATACGTTTTTCTATATGTAATAGCGAACAAAGTGCGATATCGCGAGTGTCGTCTAACTTTGTGGGTGGTTCACTAAAAGGAAGCTTAACCATGTATCGGCCGTTAGAATCTCATGAATGTGTCTCGGTGAAATGAGCCTCACATTCAAGCTCCTTCTTGATTAATATATTCGGTTTTGGAATCTCTTCCAACTGCCAGAATCGACGAAGCGCCTCATCAGTTGCTATATCTGCGGAATGATGCACATTTATGTGAAACGCTTGAGCATTGAAAGTTTTGAGAGATCCGGAAAGCATCCATCCAAAAATCGTATTTTGCGCGACGAGATTTCTCAATTTGTCGTGAGAAGCGCCACTCAGTAATTGGATTCTGGTATCGACTCGTAATTAAAACAAAATGCAAAACTTTATTCATTTTCAGATACGAATGTAGCTTCAGATCCCTGATCTAATAGTGCGCGAGCATGTACACGCCTACCATTAGATGCTTCCAGAATTACTCTCGCAGTAGCTAACAAAGAAGGCGGGCAGTTTTTCTTAGCTGCTTTGACATGGGATGAAATCGCATTCCCATTTTCTAGACTAGCTTGAGTTTCCAACACATTTTGAGAATAATCTGAGAAATGCTTTGACTCGTCCGAAAGAGAACTTGAACCATCCTTGTCCCGGTGCAAAAGGGAGTCATGCGATTTTTTACAATGCAAACATAATTTTTTGCTTTGACATGCACGTCGGTAATGTTTTCCTAAACAATTGAAACATCGAGAATTTGAGCGAATATAATCGTTGCGTTCATGCAGAGATTTATTTTTAAATATAGGGCAGGCATAAAGATTGTGCTCCTCTTAATTGAATTATCCTCGTAATTGAACATTTATTATCTAATCGCTTTTTAATATTTGATTTTGCTTCCAGGGCCCGAATACGCGTGTCGAGAAATTTGTTAAATTGTTCAAGGGAGGGAGAATCAGTCGTATCGCACGTGGACATTTCCCATTGATCTCGCGAGGTTTTATCTAGTTTGTTAATCAAGAGAAAACCTAACAAATCGTTTTCTTCATCGACCGGGCGTTTGAGATTTTTTAAAGCAGTTGTTACAGTGAAAATCACGTTACGCATACTTTTCAAACTACTTAAACCAGTCTGACGTAATATCCGGTAATTCTGCAATTTTTCTTAAATATTCGTAAATTAACGATTTACAGTTATCATAACGCCTTTCTACGTTTTTCCAAATAGTTTGTAAATTATCTGACGTTCCCGGTTGGTTTTGCGCAACAATCAAAGCTTCCTCTTGGAGGCTTGCTTTTAAATAATTTAACCGTGCAGCATCTGAAAGAGACTCATTTTCGATAAAGAGAGAAGAAAATAAATCTCTAAAAGAAAGCCATTCGCAATATGTACCCGAAAAAAACTGGATTCGAAATGGTGGGAAGCTTGAGTGTATACCCATTTTGTCGATTGACGCTCTGCTTTGTTTCATTACCTTGAGACGTCGAACCAGGCTCCGTCTCCGGAATGCATGATAAAATGTAGTCTATTATCTCTTCGTAATTTTCCTCCATCCTGACTAAAGAATCAGGATCGTAAACATCAGGGTCTGGACCCTCCTCGTCATCTACATCGGCTTCAGGAGGCGAATTCGATAGTAACAATGTGTGATTCGCCCTGCATCTCTCCCAATATTCCTAGAGATTCGACAAGCGTCCAACTAGCAGTGCTCGTGGTGGATTTTCATTGGCCATGATGCGGTCAGCAATTCGATTCATTGATGCGTATAGGTAATCTTGTTCTTTGAACACTCGAACATAATCGAATTCTGCCACTGCGAAGAAAGTAGAGCAAGAGACACAGATTTCAATTAAAATTGCAGTTCAACAATTAACTGCGTCTTTCACCAGCAGCGTGAGAGTCCAGTAACGGCGTTCACTTTTTCCGTCATCCGGTATGAAGGTCCATGTTTATACTGTTGACTGTTGGTTTGGGTCCATTAAGCACGCACTTCAATATAATTGAAATAAATAGTTTATAGCCGAAGGTGCACATCAATCTTATAGCGGAGAAATTTGCGGATCATCTTTCTTTAGCAGTGGCCAGACAAAAACTGGAGGTGAACGCCGGCTCGGCGCGAACACCCGAACAAAGCCAAAAACGCACGAGGCAGAACCGACGCGTCTGCATTCAGCCAGTAGAAATAAACAAGTAGTTTAAACCTAAGTTCATCACCTTTATCGTGAGTCCTCTTGCCTCTAACAATGGGGCGTTTGTTAAGCGTGAGCCCCCTCACGATGGGGTGCTTGTTTAGCGAGAGTCTCCTTGCCTCTCACGATGGGTTGCTTTTTTAAAGTGAGTCCTCTTGCCTCTCACAATGCGTGCTTGTTTAGCGTGAGTCCCATTGCCCCTCACGATGGGGTGCTTATTTATCGTGAGTCCTCTTGTCTCTCACAAGAATAAAAGAACAGAATCTAGCAGATAAAAAACGCTAAAAATCTGTAAACAGATTGATTTCGGCTGTTGAAATAGCTGCCATCGAAATGGAAGTAGAACAGCAGCTTCCTATTGGTGAACTTCCCTTGGAAGAAGTGGACGACGAAGACCTAATTGAAGCTGAGGGCATAAGTGCTAGGGATAATGAACATCAAGTACCGGATCCACCAGAACCACATTCGGACATTAATAACGATGATCTGAACAGCGTAATCCCAGAAAAACTACAGCACCTTGAAAGGAATTTTGGTCATGCTTTACGAGAGTTCAGACATGTAAAACCAATATACAGGCAGTCTCTGCCCACGATGGACATCACAAATGATCTGCGTGCACTAATAGAACACCTGTACAGAAAGGTTTTACCTATGCATTTGAATGCAACACAAACTGCGTTAGAGGTGCAAACTCTTCTATACTGTGCAGCTGTGGCAAACGGAAGGATTCGTTATTGCGATACAGGACAGGGTTTTCAGCACCAAAAATTATCGCAAACACGTGCTACATCAAGACGTGGTTGATCGGTGCCGATTATATGGAGATACCAACGAATCCATCGAGCACATTATTGATGGTTGTCGCGTAATGGTTCAAAGAGAATATACGCACAGACATAATGATATGGCGGGAATTATTCATCAAACGCTTGCCCTAAGCCTAGGACTCTTGACAGAATGGATGCCTTTCTATAGATACATTCCAATGCCCGTTTTAGAAAACGAAGATTACACCTTCAATTGGGATGTTACTATCCAGGCGGATCATTACATCCGAGTCAATTGACCGCACGGTGTGCCTGAACCAACTTTAAATGCGAGGTCATAGCACATTCAATTTTTTTGGTGGGTTCGATTAAGGGGCTTAGAAATAGTGTGCAAAAAAATTTTGAGTCAAATCTCCCGAGCCGTTTTTGAGAAAAGTGTTTTTTATGTGTTAAAAATCAAAATTTTCAAAAAAATGTGATGCATTTTCACTTTTTT
>CAKNWW010266881.1:0-13606 GCA_932074435.1 Andricus kollari
CACACAGAAAAAAATTCTGCTAAGGTTACAGGATTTTCAGTTAAAATAGAGACAGCATAGATTTTCTGGAATGTTTACCGAATTTTGTGCAGAGTTTAGAAAATGTTTATTTATTTTATAAATTGACGGATGTTTTCATTTACAGACTTTTTGATTAGATTTTACAATTTAAAGATGTTAATTAGACAGAAAAGTTCAGTAAATGTTACAGAAAATATCCGTAAATTTATAAAATTACTGAAAATTTGGTAAACTCTGCAGAATATTCGATAATCCTTACAGAAAATCTATGCTGTCCCTATTTTAACTGAAAATCCTGTAACTTTAGCAGAATTATGTTCTGTGTGTATTCTTAATTTCTAATTTTCAATGTGATATCTTAAAAGTGTTCTATTTCTAGTTGAAGATTTAAAAAAAAATCATTTCAAAATGAAAAATATTTGATTGCAAGATTTCAAGAATGAATACTAATTCTAAAGGAAGATTTGTAATTAAAAGTTTTTAAATTGAGTTTAAAATCAAAAAAGATAAAAATTAAACTATCTGAAGTTGATACATCAGTAAATAAATAATTTCGGTAATTTTAAATGGTTACAATTTTAGAGTTCTGAATTCTTATGTTTTTCATTTTAAATTACAATTTATTTTGAAAGTATTTTTATAATAATTCAATTTATTTAAAAAAAAATGTGTCCATTCAGCTTTAGTGTTAAATTATAATTTTTGTATGTAATGAAAAGCTTTGACTTTGAAAGATCAAATTGTCGAATCTTAATCGCTTTGAATTAGGAATTATTCAAATTCAAAAGTTTTTCAATTGTATATTATTTAATTTGAAACGCTTTTAATTATAAATAATACAATTTCAATTCCTCTGAATTTTAAATGACCCAATTTCGTGATTCTTCAATTCAAAATAAAATTGTTTAATTTTTAGCGCTTCAACTTAGAAATTATACAATTCAACTCCTGTTTATAATTTCGATTCTTTGTTTTCGATTCGAAATTATTAATTTTTAATTATTTTTTCAAGAATATTTAAAACATAATATTAAAAAATTGGCTTAATAATAGATTTTTAAATTTCCATATTTTTCATGTTAGGAAACAAAAATCTAGAGACATGAACGCGAGATTTGCGCACGTGTATTTACTGCTAATGTTTAGAAAAACGCATCTCTGTATTTTCCTTGATTAGATACACAAATTTATGTATCCCACTTATATGATTCAAATTATATGGTTCAAACTTATTCAGACTTATATGATTCAAAGTCAATCGATTTCTTGCAAAAAGATTTGTTGATGCTTATCGATTTCCGCAATTGATCATATATGTGCAAAAAACTGTGGGTTTCGCAAAGACAGTTAATCTTTGCCTAAACCGGGAGAAATCACGTATATTTATCGGGAGAACCGGGAGAAAGCCGGGAGACGAAAATTTTTAAAATAGTCGCCACCCTGTAGTTAAATAATTTTAAATTGGAGACGCTAAAAATTAAAAAATTCAGTTAGATACTTTTGAATTGGACAATTTTAAACTATTAGCGTGTGAAAATTAATATTTTAAATTTGAATATTTCGCAATTATTTAATAAATTAAAGTCTTTTAATACATAAACGATTATAAATTCACTACATTCAATATCTAATGAAAAAATAGATTGAAATTTCAAGAATTAGACACTTTCAAATTAAAAGCACTTCAGGTTGTACAATTGTTAAATGAGACAATTTCAATCGTTCAATCTTGTTCAGTTTCTGTTCGAAAGTCTGAATAGTTTTCTACAATTTTCAGTTACTTTTTTTTTGACCTGCCAAATTTTGTAATAAACTCGGTTTGAAAATCTTAATTTTAATTATTAGTGTCTTTGAGCTCTCGAAATAAAAATTATTCATTTTTTATGGCTTCGATTTTTTACAATATTGAACATTTGAGTTTGAAATTTTTCAATATTGTGAATGCCTGATTTTTAACTTGAAACGGTTCAAAGTTAGAATATCGTTCTGTATTAGATTCTTTTTTTGTCGATTCCTTCTTGAATTCTTTAGATGATAAATTGTTTAGTATTGAAGGTTTAAATTAGAAAATTTAAATAAGCTGGATAAAATTTTTAAAATCGAGGGGAAAACACAGAAAATGACCGGGATTTTTTTTCTGAGTTTCGAGTGCCAATAATTTGTTAAATATCCCATTTCGGGAACATTTCATATTTTCGGGGCTTTACTTCCTACACCATTGGGGAAATCAAAACTTTTGCAAGAATTTGCAATGAAAGTATGCCTCTCGTCTGGACTCTAAAAATAAAGGTTGATTAATGTCAGGTGAGATAGACGTTGAGTAAAACGTATTCGGACTCTGGGTACTCAGAACTAATTATTTCTGCAATTAGAGCCTCAATTTTTTTTAGTGACTTTTCATTAGGGTGCAATCATGCAGAAGAAGACGTTTTATGTAAATCTCCCGTCGCTTTCAATTTTCTGGACTGTCGCGTATGTTCCTGGAGAAAGAGCGAGTGAATGTAACTACTCGGACTGAATGCGAAATGCACCCAACAATCAATGTTCTTTCGATAACTATTACCCTCTGAATCAGACCGATATGCGATTGGAAATCTCCAAACAATGAGACATCCGACGAATAAGTAAAATTAAACGAGCACATCACGTCCATTGACGCCGATCTTTCATTTTATAATTTAAAATTTTGCGAACAATTGGGATGGTAATGAATTCCAGTACGGTAATCTCAAAAGGAGCCGGGATTGGAATACATGATTTGAAGAAATTTTGTTGGCTCAGGAAGTACATTTTTAGCAAAAATTGTTGCAAAATCTGTCTTCATTTGAATCGCTAGTTGCAATCAAGTATAATGGACTATAAGTCGTTGTGATTGCTGGGGATGTCAAGCACTGCTTTCACCTGTTATTCTTTTATTTTTCAACTTGGCATGCAAAACAGAAATTGCGCAAAGGCAATAGGCGGTTAGCATTCCGTAAGCTTGTAATTCGACTTCCTCACATATCAATTCATAATTCTTGACTTCCTGAAACGGTTGGGCTAATAATCGACAATAGATTGACAAACGACTCTTTCCAATTGAGACTCTGCAACTCTCAATTGTTATTTCCCTGATATTTCGAGATGGGACGAGGAAGGTGACTTTCCAAATCGATTTTAATCAGATGCAAGGTCACATAACTTGGCGGTATAATATGAGACGTAACGAGTCCTAAAAGAACCTAATTGTTGCTTCGACAATTCAATCAAAGAGATACAATCAGTTTTTTGATGAACGACTTCTACGATCTTATCTTCCCCTTTGAGAGTGAAAGTGACTTAATAAAGTAGAGAGTAGTTCACGATAATCCCAGAGTGTCTACCTGACCGGAAAATTCGGGAACACCGGGAAATAACCGGAATATTGATTCAATGACTGGGATTTTTCTTGCGAATGTACTAATATGTAAATTTAAAGTGGTTTAATGTATGTATTCTATTACTCTAATTCTGAGTTGGAACATGGAATTTGTGAAAAAATCATAATACTCGCTTGCAATAATTAATTTTCGAAAAGAATTACAATTCTGACTTGGAACAGTGCATTTTCTAAAAGAATTATAATTTTTATTTGGGGCAGGTGATTTCAGTAACGAATTATAATTTCGACATTCCGATAGGGAATTTTCTAAAAGATTTATAATTCTGAGTTGGGACAGGGAATAAGTAAAAGAAACATAAAAAACAATTCGATAGGGAATTTCAGTGGAGAATTATCGATTTTACTTTGGAACAGGGATTTTTAGTAAACTATATATTTGAGTATGGAACAGGGAATTATGTATATATATATATAATAAATAAATAATTATAAAAAATCACGTGAAGAATCACGATTATCCTGACTTGGAACAGGGAATTTTCGAAAAGAGTCATACTTCCAAGTTGCGACATGGAATTTCAGTAACGATATATAATTTTAAGTTTAGGACAGGGAATTTCACTGAAGAATGATCATTTTTACTTTGGGCCGGGAAGTTAAGTAAAGAACTATGATTTTGACAATTGGGACGGGGAATTTCCGTAAAGAATTATAATTTTGACTTTGGAATATGAAAGTTCGGCAAAGAATTAGAATTTTGACTTTGGGACAGGGAGTTTAAAAAAAAATTATAATTTTGTGATAGATCTGCGAATTTCCACAAAGAAATTGTAATTTTTATTTTAGGTTCACTTTAGGACAGGAATTTTCGTTAAGAATGATAATTTTTACTTTAGAACAGGGAGTTCCCGTAGATAATTATAATTTGACTTAGGACAGAGAATTTTTTATATTGAATAGGAATTTTGGAAAAGAATTTTAGTTTTGATGTAGAAGAAGAGAATTAAAAGAAGTATCTATTAGAAGTCAGAATTCGTCACAATTTAAAACTATCCTCATCAAAATTTTATAAAAAGGGAGGTAGTACTATATTTCCGAATTATAATAGAATTCTGATTTAGAATAAGGGAATATTTAAAAATCCCTGTCCCAATTCAGAATTCGCCACAATTTGAAACTTGCCTCTTCCAAATTTTGGAAAAATGAATTTACAATATTTCTGATTTATAATAAAAAAATTTGTAAGTAAATGTAATTCTGAATCGGAACAGAGTATTTTTGACATGGAACTAGAATGTTGGAAAATAATTTTAATTCTGGTATATAAGAAGGAAATAAGTCAAATCAGAATTATAATTTAATTTCCAAAATTCCCTGTTACAAATCAGCAATTTTTGAAATATTTTAAATATTAGAAACCTCTTGAAATATTTCAAAATCGTTCTAGAATTGACCGGGAGAAAACCGGAAATTAAAAATCATCCACCGGGTAGACACCCTGATTCCCCGCCTTCGAATTAACTCTATTTAAAAATGTTATTGATTTCGCATAAGTAGCGTACGAAGAATGTAAAAATTAGTATAAATATATATTGAAGAAAGTGATATTTTATTTTGTGCAATCAAATTCGTAGGTCACATCGAATCTCATTCGATTTTGCCACCTGCTTGCGTTTCATGAAATAAGTTGTTGGGCAACTAGCATTTTGATTTGAAGCTAGCCGCTTGGTGCCGGTCACAAAATAAATAAGAACACACCTGAGAGCGTGCCGATCGGGCAGTACTAGTAGAATTGGATCTACATTTACTTTTTGAAGGCTCATATGTGATAAAGTGAAAGTAACACCCAACAGGCGCAGGTTGCCGTGCATGCGAACCCCGCTTATTAGTGACAAACGACGCAGACCGCAATTAACCAAGGCACGCTTGAAATTTCCCCCACTATTTCTCACCCCTATGCCGACCGGAAATCACAACTCTCGCCGGAAACTAACGAGATCGCTAACAGGGGAACGAAGATCAATGACAGGCGGAAATCGGAGAGTTATTATTTTAATGAGCTTACGAGCAGTTTCCGAGTCTCTTCGATCTCTCCATTTATTTTTATAAGTGCAAATCTGTCGTGAATACATTTATACCGTATTACTCATTTATCGTGAAATCATTTTTGAGCTATATCTGGTGAAAGTGTAGTTTTATATTGCGTAAAAAAATGTTCTGGTGGGAACCGAACCCTCTGCACGATGTGTGTCAAGAATGACTTGAACGCAAAAGGGGCTTCCTCGTTTTTTTAAATCTCATTTCCGCGGTACCCCACTATTATTTTGAGACCTACAAAGAAAAAAATCCCTTAAAATTTTTTAATAAACTTAATTTTTTCTTGGAGGTTATTTTGTATATTTTCATGAAAGTAACTCCAAATTGTTAAAAAGTTCTTTGGATTGAAGTTTGATTTGGCGTTGAGAAAAAGGCTCTAAATGTTGAAAACCTTTGGACACATTAAACCTATTTCTCCTTTTCACAGTACTATCCTCTTTCTGAAGTAGCCTCAATAAGAATTTAAGTCTAAAATTTCCCTCAAAACTTCAGAAATTATTTTTTATTGGAAAACTTGTCTAAAAATTGTAAAAATTGTAAAAATTTTAGTTTTTATAAATTAGCTCATTTCCTGTGTATCGCAGATGAAAGTTGTATTTATATAAGTTAAAGTACACTTAATTTCCAGAAAATCAAGGAAAGCAAAAAAAATTTTGTGTCACTCATACGTTCGAAGTTACGTCGTCTAGAAAAATATCTTTTTTCATGAAATTTTGTCAAGCATTGAGTTTTTCCGGTTCACTTAAAAAACATTGTTTTTCTAATAATAAAAATTCACACAATTTCCAGTTAAACTAAAGGAAATAAATTTCAATTTCAAAAATTGTACGTATTTTTATCATCACAAAAACAATCTTTTACATGAAGTGCACCGAAGAAACAAGTTTTTTTTCTCGAAAAAACCCCATTAATTTTCAGAAAATCGAAGGAAAAAAATTTTCTGTCCCTCATACGTCAGAATTTCATCGTCCTGAAAAATACACTATTCAGTAAAATTTTGTCAGGCATTGAGTTTTCTCAAAATAACGAAATACTCGAAAATACGTTAAATTCTCTTTAAGACTTAGACATTAATTTCAATGCGATGACACTTTACAATATTAATTAAAAAGGAACTATACTCTATTAAAACTGAAATTAATTTCTTTTAGTTTAACCGTGGTTCGTATTTTTATTATCAGAAAAACAATTTTTTACATGAAGTGAATCGAAAAAACGCAATGCCTGACAAAATTTTATATTTATCAGGACGCTGTAACTTCAGACGCATGCAAGATAAGATATTTTTTAGATTTTTTGGAAATTAATGGTACTTCAAGTTATATGAGTACAGCATTCATATATGATACAAAGGAAATGGGATAATTTACAAAAACTATAATTTAAAACATTTTCAGACAATTTTTTCTCTGAACAATAATTTTTGAAGGCCATATCTCCCAACATTCAAAGCCATTTTTCGGACGCCAAATCACAGACTTCAAGACACAAAAATTTGAATCACTTTAAACTTATTTCCATGAAAATATACATAATAACCTCCAAATAAAAAAAATCAAGTTTATTCAAAAATCTCCCTAGGGTCTTGAATCAACTGAGCTGCAAAGATAGTTCAAGAATTTTTTTAGTGGACCTTTTAATTTCTTCCGATATCATTAATTTAAGTATCGGGAGTACTAAGGTTGTATCCGGATTCCTGACCCTCAATTGTTAAAGAAAACTAAAGTAGTAGAACTCGAGAAAAAAAACTTGTCGCGTTCAATTGACCAATTAACGCAATTTACCGTCGAGGTTCTTTTTGTTGACGTGCGTAATACTGACATCACAGGTTACGGCTTCTGATCGATTCTGGCTTCTGCCGGCATCACGACAAAGGTATCGCTGCGATAACACTTACGATAGGACTTTCACTATGCTGTTTCAGTGATTGAATATGATCATGTTGCCCAGTACGACGAATCATGACCACACGAGTAGATAGACTCAAAGAACAGACAGGGCAGATACGCTTCTCATCAGATATAATCAGTATAATGGTTTCAAATCTAGTTCCTTGCGGCGTCTGATCTTAGCAAGTTTAATATTTTACTTTTGCCAAGATACATTTTTGTAAATAACTCTTTTTTCCTTTACCTGATACTTATTAGACCGTTTCGTTTTCTAAATTTTTTTCTGGTTGAATTTAAACAGTTTTATATTTTGTGAAAGAAATGTTATTTTGGGAACCGAACCCCTGACCGTATCCACTGGCTTTGAAAATGAGACTTTAACCAATTGAACAAAGGTATTTGAAGAAGTTTTTAGCGAACCTCTTAATTTCTTCCGGTGTTATTTCCGGTGCAAAAGTTGCCCACCAGTACCAACTTTGATCTGCAAAACCTTTTTTTCGATCGGACAGTATCTTCTGTTCGTTGTTTCGATTTGAAAATATAAAAAAATTCCTATTGGTTCAAAAATTATGGAAAATATTTTTTATGTATAGTTTTTGCTAGCGAACAGTAATAAAAATTAGATATACAAATTATAAATTGATTAAATTTAGAATTTTGTTGAAAATGTGCAAAAAACATGCTTTTTATGTAACTTAAATGTAAACTCTTTTTGGAAAATGTTTAATATGTCGAACCTGAAATTTCCTCATCTTTAATCGAAGAAACATACTATTATTTTTCTTTCATGAGAAAACATTTTTCGTAGTGTCTAAAGCGTTCCAAAATTGTGAATGTTGCCTATGTTTTTTAACACCGCGAAACATTTTTTTTACATGAACGTAAAATAATCGCATTTGTCTTCGATTCAAACTGAGAAAAGTTTCGGTTCGGTATATTAAACTTGTTCAAAAAAGTGTGCATTTAACTCAGTTCAAAAAACATGGTTTTTTGCATATTTTCAAAAAATTCTAAAATGAACATATTTTTTTCTAATCTCTATTTTTTTACTCATCACTAGCCATAATGTTTAAACCAGTAAGAAATTTTTTTAAATTTTAAATCCAGAGAACGAAAAGAAGATACTGTGCCAGATCGTAAAAAGGTTTTACAGGTGAAAATTTGGTATAGGTGGGCAACTTTTTTGGGGCATGAAAATTCAATCAGAAAGAAAAGGTGGAAAATGAACCGACTTGAAACTTGTTTTTATATTTATATAAAAATATATAAAATTGTAGACTAATTGTTGGCAGAATCGTTTTAGCTTTAGGGTCCAAAAGCATTGAATTCTGGATATTGCGAAAAATAATTCTACGTTTGCGTTATAAGGAGATATTGAAAAATTAAAGGAAACTTTAATACATTGCAAAAATTCTGATTAACGCCCGAAATAAATGAGTCCTAGATCTTGGAAATTTTGTCTAGATAAATGTGAACAATTTTCCCTAGATTTGTCCATTGATCATTGCCATATCAATTATTGGGCAATATATTTTAATACAACTTGTAGAACCTACTTGATTATTAATTAAATATTTTTTCAATATTACTTGAAAAAAAAATTCTTTGTTTAAAAACTATTTTGTACACGGGTTGAAGAAATTGCAGAAGAATTTATCTTTGACTTAACGTAGAATTACAATTTTGAGAAAATCAAAAAGAATAAAATAGAAAACTCCTTGTACCTGAGTGAGAACTTATATTAGATATATATTTGCCAACGATAAGAACCATTGTTTTACTTGAACGAAACTAATCTCTTCCACCTCAGAATATTTTTTAGAATCATTTTATTATATTTTAAAATCCCATTTAATATCAACCAACTAAATTATACGTATTGCTTTTTTTCTATACAATTAGATTTTTTATACTGATAAAATTTAGTTACTTCGCTTATATATTCATTTGATCTTCAAAATCGCTCGAAGAAGAATTTAACGACCTGTAATGGTTCAATACTCCCATTATTCAGTTAGACAAAGTGCCCAATTCGAAAGCATCAGTAGATCAAGTCGGTCATTGACAGCCATGTCAGGCTCTAAATTTCTTTATCCACTTGCGAAAAAAAGAACGATTCGTGAGTGAAAAACGGCGAATATAGTCGGACCTCATTCTTAATTCTGGCTTATAATATCTTGTGAATGGCATATCTTTATCAATATGCTTTTGTATAAAAACATTATTTTTTATTTAAATTCTAAACAATATAATTATGTTTTAATTTTTTCCGGTATCTTAGAATATTAATGTAGTGAAGGCCTTTTCCGGTTTTTAATGTTTTTATTTAAAAATTGCCGACATGTTTCGACTCGGATCCGAGTCCTTTTCAAGTCGTAGTTCTTATTATTAGTTAACGGAAATTAATCAAGTTTCTTAGAAGATCATACATAGTTGTCAGTTTGGAAAAGTTTGAAATTTTAAAATTGGATCGTCATAACCTTAAAATTGGTAAAATATTTGTCTCGTAGGAGATAAATCCTAGAGCAAATTATTATATTCTACATTTTTTAAAAAAGGAAGTGGTTTTCCAAACTGACAACTATGTACGATCTTCTAAGAAACTTTCTTAATTTCCGTTGACTAATAATAAGAACTACGCCTTGAAAAGGACTCGGATCCGAGTCGAAACATGTCGGCAATTCTTAAATAAAAACATGAAAAACCCGGAAAAGGCCTTCACTACGTTAATATTACAATATAATTATGTTAAAGAATTTTTCTTTTGCAGCAAATTAAATTTTAATTATTCGTTAATTAATCTTTATTATTACACATTTGGTGAATTCAGAAAAAGCACTTTTACAGCTTACAATTTTCTTAAATTATTATGTAGAAATTCAAGTGTTTTACTCATTTCCATTTTAGGTACATTTGAAAATTTTTGTTTCGTAATTTAAGTTTTTTAAAAACCTTTTTAATAGTAATTCACAATTTTTTAAATTTATAATTGGTAAAGTTAGAATTTTTTCAAAATGTTGAATTTGGAATTCAATAATGTCCAATTCACTGGATTTGGCCATTGGAACTTATCATTCTTCAAATTTTAAAAACCTTTAAAAACTTGTCAAAGTTGAATAAGAATATTTAAGGATATGGTACAAATTGATTTTTACTCAATTTGTTTGACTACGCGTATTAACTACGTTAATTAAAAATTAACGTTGATAAATCGCGTCTTGATTGTATAAAAATCAACACAAGTGTAAAGTTAACTGTTTAATACCGTATTTTGAAAACTTAATCGTTATTTCAGGGTTGCTACAGGTCAGGGAATTTGGGAAAGTTGTTTGCAAATGGAATTTCGTTTTTGACTACAGTTCTTTCGCATCCTACTAGAAATTTAAAACCAAATTTAATATAATCGATCTGGTCCTTTTTTTAAATCAATTTTTCTGTGAACTCGAAACTTCAAAGTCAGATTATTTGCAGCTCAGTCGCTTATAATGTCGAATTCGTCAATATTGGGCCTTACAATTCATCTCCTTATAGTGTAGGTTCAATAAGGATATGAATTGAAAAACCTAATATTGACAAGTTCGACATTATAAGCAAATAATTGTCAAATAATAATCTCAGTTTGAACTTTAGAGTTTCAAAGACTTTAATTGCACTAAAAACTGAATGAAAAATTTATAACGGTCAGGAAAAATGAAAAATTGGTCAGAGAAATGTCAACTAATTTTGGAATTGGTTTTTTGTAGCAACTCTGTTATTTTCAAGTATACTCGTAAAATAGCTCAGTTAAATCAAGCGGGGCTTAACTGTTGATTGACAGATTTTTAAGTCTTTGTCTCTCAAGTATTGAAACTTCTTCATATTATTTATATTACTTAACTCCGGAATTTTGGTAAAATCCAATTATAAAAAAAATATTTCAAATCTTATTTAGCGATTTTAATTTAAAAATTGAAATCGTGTTTACAGACGCACGACAGGACATTTACAAATGTGTGTATTTTAATTTAACATTTAACTGTTTTTGCAATTCAATTTATTTTTCAGAGGACATCTCGTGATTGTAAATAAAATTTGTATAGAGATTGTTGTTTTGGTGTATAATGTATATACATGCATATGTACACAACAATTAGTATTAAAATGCAGAAAACCGTTCTTGAAAATCCACCTTTATTCAAAACAAAAGTTTTAAAACACTCCAGTCAATGTTGTTAAACTATATTAAAAATCTTTTCTGAATATGGACTCACGGTGGTCTAATCGTCGTCCTCTGTCAGGCACATGAATGTCGCATCTGCCCTAAAATTGCCGAGGATTCCCCCTAAGTCGAAGGTTTTCCCTCTTATTTTTGGAAATAAGAGAAGTGCGTATTTGTTTTAAGTATCCACTGCAGGATTGGGTCCTGCGGTCTCAGGACGAGGCATTCCTCGACATTCCCATGACACAACTGGTGATGCACGATGCACCCACTGCACTTGGAGCGCTGACCATGCGCGTCTCCACTCCCGGACCGTTTTTATATGCTCCGTATTAATTGGCTAAGCGCCAGGTCCACTCTTGGAAGACCCGGAGCCTGCGAAAAATCGCTAAATCCGCGATAAGGAACCAACAGGCTGCACGCCGTGCGTATCGCGAACAGTCTGTCTTTTGACTGCCACTAAACCCTCGTGGCTGCAATGAGACGCGGGTCCTGAAAAACCCCACTCCCCCCCTTTCCTTTCCACCCAACCACCGCCTTTTCCATCTTACTCTGGTACCGCAACTTATAACCAGTCTCCATCACCCTCGAATGTATGAGTCTGTCTTTTACTTCCTACGCCTCCAAACTCCCCACTGCTCACTTTGCATTCTTTCACGGCGACCTACGTTGAGAAAATGTGTATCACCGTGTCTGGTGGGTGGGGCAAAACGGGGGAAATGTAGTAATGTAGCTAATGAGTGCCGAGTTTCGAGGAGTGCTTGGAATTTTCTATTGCAGTTCATTAATGAATTTTTTTGTTTATTTGGTAGTTAAGGGTGTATGCCACTTATTAACGGTGAGAACTATTTGTAGGAGAGTTTTAAAAAAGGACGTTTCGAGCATTAGGAATAGGCTCGTTGTCAAAAAGTTGTGACGTTCAAGTCCCGGCCGTTTTATCCATTTCCATGAGTTGATACATTTTTTTGAATAAATCTACAGGGATCACAGACCATCCCCTTTTTTTACCTAATCTCCTTTTTGTTCCTTTTCTCGACAGCGAAGACATCGCTAACGGTTCAATCAGGAAACTAAACCCGAAAGATAATTCAATCCTGTAGTTGCAAATAAAAAAAATCCTTTATAGAGGTAACATTCTTCACACGCCAAAATGCTCTAAAAACAGGGCACTGGAAAAAATAGGTAGTAGGTCCAACTACTTGAGTTTGTTGGTGTTACTTCCCTCATTGTAATTTCAACAAAGTGAGTAATAACACCATGAAGCAAAACAGTTGTGATTACCAATAAAGTAGGAGCGGCATATTTTACAAACCGAAGTAGTAGTTGAGTCTACTACCTATTTTTTTCAGTGGGGAAAGGAGATTTTTCATGAAAATAGGGGAAAAAATTGTTTTAAATAAAATTAATTTAGATAGTAACATTTTATTCAAATGCTTTAAATACCTAACATTTCAAGTAAAAATATTGCATTTTAAACAATATAGATGAATTTTTAACCAAATAGTTGAATTTTCAATCAAAAGAGACAAATTTTCAACGAAAAAGATGAATTTTCAACTAAAGTGATGAATCGAACAAAAAAATGCATTTTTAGCAAAGTAGTTAAACTTTTGCACAAGTAGTTAAATTTTAAACCAAAAAGATGCATTCTCAACGAAGAATATAATAGTTGATATTCGAACCAAAAAATTTCAATTTCAAATTAAAAACAGGTGAATTCGTCCAAAAAAGACGACTATTCATCCAAATAGTTGATTTTTCAACCAAACTTTTTTTATTTGAAAGACAAATTTTCTAAAATCTAGTTGAATTTTTAACAAAAAAATTTCATTTTCAGCCAAATAGTTGAATTTTCCACCAAAATAGTTGAATTTTCTACTAAAAAAATAACATAAAAATCATGAACTTTATTCCTGCGTAAGTGTTCACGAAAGCACGATAATGTTTATTTTTCGTAAGTAAAAAAAATTTCGCAAAACGTGCATCGTATTATTTTCATGTTATCGAATTCGGTGTCACTTTTTTAATGATTCCTAATAA
>CAKNWW010266889.1:0-13049 GCA_932074435.1 Andricus kollari
GTTTCGGTTTCGATTCCTTTGGAATAGAACTGAAGGGCCTATGACAAAGCCACCGAACGCGTCCTCGGGTTGCGGATAGAGGGTCCCTGTACCAAGGGTTTCTGCTGAATATGGTTACAATAATTGATAAGCAGTCGCGGACAATTGTCCAGGGATGGTCCCGAAGGAATAACCCCTAAGCGGAGGCGTGACAACCGTGCCGAAAGCTGAATGGCACCTGGGTGAGGTGTCTTAAACGGTGACTCTGGGATACCGGGCGACCTCTCAGAGTATGCAGCCTTATCCTTGCACGCGGGGCTCTACAAGGATGGACGAACCCTTTCCCTAGCTGCTCGTGGGAACAACAATGACACCACAAAAACACCCAAAAGTTGTAAATGCGGTTCAAAACGATCGAACGCGCAGAGCACCCGACAATGGGTCGGCGAACAATGCCGATAATCCTAGAGTTCGGGGTGCTGAAAATAATTTAGATGGAAACACGACGACGAACCGGCGAAACGCCCACATTGAGTGGACGAATCAAATCAAGGATGACTTGCTAGACTGCTACGATGCCAGCATTATCCCCATTCATCGAGGCTTTATGGCGCGTATGCATACTCTGTGGTGCCAAAAACACCCAGAGCTTCAGCACGTTTCGATTCAATCGTTGCGAAATCAACGTGCCTACCTCGGGAGAAATGGATATGTACGCGGAGCGCTTCCCCAACCGCTCCTTGACCAAGCTGCAGCCGAAGATGAGGCAGCGACATTAAGACCAACCGCGGAAAACAGGCACCTTCTGAGAGATGATCACGATTTCAGGACAAGAAGGAACATTAACATGCAAGTTCCTCTTAAGCCCCAAGATCTGGCTGAAATGAATGCCTTCCTTCGTGGAGAAATCTCGCAAGAATCCGACCTCTGGACCATCAATTGCTCAGTTTCATCAGTTTCATCAATTGCTGCGAGAGCTTTGGCTGATTCAAATCAAAGGCTCAAACCTACGATGGATCAAAAGATCAAAAGACGCTTACATCAACTGAACAAGAAGATTGGATGGGCAAGACAGAATGCGTCCCGTGTTCAATGTGTGATTGACTACATAACATCCGGTAGACCGTTCACGGAAAGGGTTCGAAAGTTCGCCAAAGAACTGAGGATCTTGAATCACACACTAAACAAGTCAAAGCTGCTGACAATCAAGCAGCATCTTGCTGACAAAATACGGCTGTTATCTGACGCAAGGAGGAGAATACAGAAGAGGGAGAGATGGATCAGGGAGAATCAACAGTTTCTCGCTGACCCATCTCGACTGTTCAATGATCACCCTGTTTCTGTCAAAAATCCACCCAAGCCTAACGAGGTAGAGACTTCTTGGAGAGAGCTATACAAGATCCCGAAAACACTGGTATATACGAGTGTAAATAACAGTTATTAGAAAAACTTGACAATTGAGATTTTAAGGAGGTACGGTCACGAACGCACTTTTCTTACGGATTTGTTTAAACTTTGACTATAGGTTCTTTGGAATGTTATCTAAACATTTGCGAAATTTAAAAAATATTGTCTTCTCCTGAGCTGAGATAATTAAGATCAAAGTTGAACCCTTATACACGTAAAGCCTATCCCAAGCATAGGAAAATGTTACATTTCTAACTCTAACTCGTAAACTATTCTTACCGTTTTTTTCAAAAACTAATATATGTTAGAAGGGTGTTTCATGAAGATTTCAAAAAATTTCAGAATTTTTGTCCTCTTAGTTTGAGAATGAGAGGTATGCAAAGTTTGAGAATTTTGAATTATTCAAAAAATAAAACAAGCACGTGGTAGCCATCAGACAACGTTGTCGGAGCGCCTATCGGGTCTAGCGCATGCGCAACAGTTTTAAATCTCTTATGAGAAATTTTGTTTTTTATAAATTTACCTTTAACTACTAATCGAACTGTCATTTTCAACAAATGTGACGTTTTAATTTGAAGTCAAAGAGCACAACTGTCAAAGCAGACACCATGAAAAATGCGACGTTGCCGCGTCTACTCTGAGATCTTGAGGATTTAGTGTGTACTCGTCTGTATACACAACTTCTCTATGTGTAGTGTACAATCATGGCCAAAAATTGTCCCTTGGGTCTGACAGGAAAATAATTAATAAGACATTATACCGGCATAATTAACTAATTTTTGTCTTTCTTCGACGTAAATAAGGTACGCAGTATCCATTTAAGGGTTAATAAAACTTATATCACTCAAACAGTATTATTTTCCGACATAGATTTAGGACTAACTTTTTGCAGATAGTATGCGCGACCGTACCTCCTTAAGCATAATGAATTACAATCCGGAAGAAAAATACCTTTACTTATAGAAATAATAATAAATAAGAATTAGAAAATATTAACTAAGTCTGAATAAGAAAATAATCTTACCTTGAATTTTGAATCCGTCCCGGAAACAAAGCAAAAGAAAATCAAATTTA
The DNA here is from genome assembly GCA_932074435.1 of Andricus kollari. NCBI lineage: Eukaryota > Metazoa > Arthropoda > Insecta > Hymenoptera > Cynipidae > Andricus > Andricus kollari. Next base: position 2,461 of record CAKNWW010266889.1, read on the forward strand.
TCCTTGTTGTTTACCACTGACAGAAGCACTGCACTGACCCACTGACACATTGACAGCTGACAGTTGCACGTGGTCACTGAATGCGCGCGCAGAAAGTCGAGCAGACTAACTGACATGGACCGATGGCAAAGGGTAACCTCACTTTTGTCTTGAAATTCTACCGCATAATTGTGCACAGAAATGATCTCGTGCAAAACAAAATTTTAATTCTCTTCTCTTTCTATGCCCCGAAATGTTATAAAAAGTTGTTTTATGAAAACATCTTTTTGATAAGGAAGGAGATGTGATGAATCCGGTTTAGTACCTGCATTCATCGTAATGCACCAGCGCCCCGCGCGCTAATTCAAATCAATTAAAAAATATTCTTCTCTATAACCCAGTTTCCTGTCCCCATGATTCATAAAAGTTTTAGTCGCGTTTTTCAAAAGCTGTTAAAAATTCCAGACCCTGGTCCAGAAAAATATTAAGTGCCCACTCTTTAGAATTTTACGAGATTGATCCTTTGAAGTGTTCGGTTCAGGGAAACAAAGCACATCCTGTGGGGTCCGTTCCACAAGAAACTTTCCAGACACTTGAGACCAGCCAAGTCTGGCGCACATGTGTGAGTCATAAAACCCAACCCTCTCGAGAAAGAATTTTTCAATAGATTAAAACGCAAATCGAAGGCCCCCTTTTTTTTGTATCGACTCCGCTAGTTTTTCGTCTCAAAATTCTTGGGAAAGCGTGGGAAAAGTTGTTCTTAAACATTCCTGAATTTTAACGAGCTTTAGCAGGGACGGCTGGGAGGTCTTGAATTTTAGAAAACAGGAAATGACTCTGGGACTCAAAAAAGAGACGCACTGCGACTTGCGATGGGAAATTAACCTCATCATGAAAGCGATCACCTCCATCACACTGTACATATATCGCACCTACTATACGATATAATGAAATCCAAAACTTTGAATTGTAATGTAAATATTTGCAGGTAGATTTCTCACCAATTTTAGATTAGTTTAGGATCGACCTATAATTAAACTTTCTCATCGTCATTATTATTATTATTACTATTGTTATTATTATTGGTCAATAAATTCACTTATGTACTTGTTTCGATAGGTTATAAGAGTTTAGTTTATAATCGATTGAGTTTAAAATGCTAACACCCGTTTTGTATCTGACTATAAAATTATATATCCTTTTTAATTATTCCACTGAACAATTAATGTTTGCTAAATTACACCATTAAAGAATTATGTTTGATGAATTAGAGTTAGATAAAAATTGTTAAAAAGTTACGAATTTATTTAGAAAAGGCAAACATATATTTTCAAAGATTTAGAGTATCAGGAGTTTAGGGTAAAATAGAAGTAAGAGCGAGTTAAAGTTAGAACATAATTAATAAGCTAGGAAATCATTTAGAAAGGGAAAATATATGTATTTCGAGTATTAGGAGTTTAGGAAAAAATAGAAGAACGCGTTGGAGCAGAAGCGAACGAAACGAAGAAGAGGCCCAACCCCAGTGCCCAACCCTCTTTTGGTGGAGGGGCACGGACGCGCAGCAGCCCCTGCGTGGGCGAGGATCATCACTCGATCTCCAAGCTTAAAACCGTACGGTTCTCCTCTGTTCAAAAATCGAGTCTGAATAAAATTTCATTTTTTTGTTTTGCACACTTTAAATTCGGTCTTTTCTTGTTTTTAATTCGTACTAAAATCATAACAATTTTAATAAGACTTTCAGCACAACGCGAGGCAAACTTTAGTTCCTCACAGCAAGGACTCTGGCTCCTTTCGGCGGCGAAGTTCGACGAACATCGTTGGTTTGAATTCCCATTTTTGAATTTCGCGCGCGAATCAATCTCCGGGCATTACAGCAGTGCTCATCTGCTGCCCTCTGACTGGACTCCTTCTTATGGCATACTTCTTATCTACTGAGCAAGATCTAAAACACTACGTCACATCCTTCCCGCCTAAAGTTTAACGAAATCCAACCGAACCTCAAAATCGGCCCTTATTTTTCACTTTTGCCACCACATTCACCCTTTCATCCACCCCCTTCAATCTCACTCAACCTCTCACCCCTACCTTCTTTACTCACCACAATTTCACTACGCTCACTTCTCTTTCCCATTCTCAATAGCCAAAAAACTACATCACCAAAAGAACACCGTCACTTTACTATCGGTACCGGAACCGCGGCAACCACAACAGGTCGGGAGTCGGGTAATAAGCGAGGCAGACCCACGAACTTGCAAAAACTCAACCGAGCTGCACAGCGCTCGCATAGCTTAGGATCGACCCGGGTTCTTGACGATTGGCGAAAACGGATGAGTGCGACGAGCAGCGAGGGAATAATTAGTGGAGGGGAAAAGTCAGCAGAGGAAAAAATAAAAAGGGGAATGAAGAGTTAGAGGGGGGTAAAAATATTAAGAAAAAGATCAAAAGAAAAATACCGGAAAGAGAGAAGGATGAGGGGAACTTGCTGAGAAATATCCAAGAAATGTTTTCAGGATTTAGAGAGGAGACATGTGGGATGCTGGAGGATATGAAAAGGCAAGGGGGGTAACTCAAGGAGGAGGTACAAAAAATAAGAAAGAAATGGGAAGAGTGGGAAGAAATATGGAAAGGCGAAAAGGATAAAGTTTGAGAAAAAATTGAATGTATAGGAAATCAGCAGAGAGATTATGAGGAAAATAGCAAAAGGGAGATGAAAGTAATAGAAGAGAGATTAGGTAAATTAGAAGTAAACGCTGAGGAAGGTAGGACTGAGATAATAGGTAACCAGAACGCAAGAGAAGGTGGGGTGAGCCTGGATGTAGAAAATGAGAAGCTACGTAGTAGATTAACACAGGTCGAAAGACGAATATAAGGGGAGCAAAGATCAAAGAGGAAAAAGAATGTGATAATCAAGGGACTGAAAGTGAACAATGAAACGGGGGAGGAAGAGGTTAAGAATGGTTAAGTGAGGAGGATAGGTTTGAAATAATGGGCGAAAAGAAGTTGTTGAAAGGAAAAGCAGAGAGAATAGAAGAAGATCTGACATGGCAGGAAAGGAGAAGAAAATGGCTAGTTGCGCGGAGGGCATGGACGGAAAGGAGGAACGGTAGAAGGGTAATAATAGGGAGAGATAGAATTTGGGTAAACGGAGAGATGTGGATCTGGGACTAAGAAATAGAAGAATTGATAGCTTGGGAAACAAGGCAAGGAAATAAGGACAAAGAACAGGAAAATAAGAAGGAAGGAAACGCCTCGGGGTTTACAAAATAAAGAAAGGGCTAAAGACAAAGACGGAAGGAGCAATAGGAGAAGATAGACACGTGAAAGTGGCGTTCTGGAATGTCTCAGGCTTAAAGAACAAGAATAAAGGATTTTGGCGGGATTTAGAAAAGTGGGATGTGATTATGATGAGTGAAACCGGGGCGGATGAGAAGGATTGGAATGGGATGAAGAGGATGTTACCTAAAGGTTATGTGAGGACATTTCAAGAAGCAAGAAAGGAACACGTTAAAGGTAGAGGAATGGGCGGCATGGTCTCAGGGATGAGGAAATAATTGGTAGTAAGAGTTAGAACAGAGGAGGACATGGAGGAAAAGGATGGAACAATGGTAAGAAGGATTGTAATTGGAAAAGTCAAAATAACGGTGGTTTGTGTATATAGAAGAAGAGGGGAAGAGGAAGGCTAGAGAGTAATAAGGAGGTGGATGGAGGAAAAGAAGGAAGAGTTGGTGTTGATAGGAGGTGACTTGAATGCCTGGACTGGGGAGCAAGGGGGAGGGTTTTGGGATGAAGAAAAGGAGGCCTATATAAGGAGCTCCAAACATAGGGAGACATACCGAGAGGGGAGGAGGTTACTAGACGTAATAGGAGAAACAGGATGGTCTATATGTAATGGTAATATGAAAGGAGATGAGAAAGGAGAGATCACATTTATAGGTAAGGGAGAAACAGTAATAAACTATATCCTGGTGGAAGAAAGAATGAGGAATATGATAGACAGTATGAATGTGGGGAATGAGATAGGGTCAGAACACTTCCCGGTAATAGCTACACTGAAAGGAGGCGTCCGTAAGCACGGCAGACGGAGAAAGGAAAGAGAGGGAGAAAGGAACACAAAAATTGGAGTCTGGGGGGTAGAGAAATTAAAAGAGTTTAAACAGCAAATGGAAGAGGAGAAGGTTAGGTATGAGAAAGTGGTGGGAGTAGACTCGTTAATTGAAAGGTTAAAAGGATCGATTGAGAAGGTAAGGGATGAGATAGGTACAAAAGAAGAAAAATAAAAGGGAAAAAGAGGCTGGTGGGACGAGGAATGCAGGGAGAGTAAAGAGAGAATGAAAGAGTGTGTAAGAAAATGGAGGAAAGGAGAAATGGAGAAGGCGGATTACAACAGGAGAAAAAGAGAACATAAGAGGTTGCTGGAAAGGAAAAAGCAAAGGGGAAAGGAGGAATACAAGGAAGAAGTAGAAAAAGCGATCAAAGAAGGTAGGGTTTGGGATGTGCTAAATAGTGAAAGAGGAGGAAGGAAGGGCGTGAATGAAGAAACAGAAATGTGTGAGTGGACGGATTATTTCAAGGGGCTGTTAGGGGGAGAACAAAATAGGATCAAAGGGGAAAAAAGAAGGATAGTCCAGGAAGAAATGGAGGAAGGGAACGAAATAACAAGAGAAGAAGTGGATGAGGCAGTAGATATACTCAAAAGAATCAAGGCTACATGAGAGGATAGTATGGAAAACGAAGCGATAAAGTATGGAGGAGTAGGGGTTAGGGAAGAGATGTGGAAGATCTGCAACAAGGTCTGGAAAGGAGAAGTATGGCCGGAGGGGTAGATGACAGGGCTGGTGGTACCGCTTGTCAAGAAAGGGGAGGGATAGAAGGTAGAGGAGTACAGAGGGATCACTCTTATGCCAGCAGGTTATAAAATATACGCAGAAATTCTAAGAAAAAGGTTAGAGAGCCAAATAGAGGGGAAACAAAGTATCCCACACTATCAGACGGGACTCAGAAAAGGGATCGGGACAATAGATAACATTTACGTACTCATCTACTTGGTTAACAGAAATTTAGGGAGAAAGAAAGGGAAAGTAGTCGCCTTGTTCGTAAATTTTAAAGCAGCTTTTCACTCAGTGAACAGAACAGTGCTATGGCAGGCAATGAAAGAGAGGGGAATAGAGGAAGGGTTGTTAGAGAGAATAAAGGAAATTTTCACTGAAACCAGGATTAGGGTGAAGATAAGGGGAAAAAGGGGAGGTTTTCTGGACAGGAAGAGGTCTAAGGCAAAGGTGCCCGTTGATTCCACTACTCTTTAATATGCTGCTGGCAGACTTAGAGGAGAAGCTAAAGGAGAAAGGTAAAGGGGGAGCGATTTTGGGTAACAGAAAACTATACTCTCTAGCATACGCGGACGACGTAGTTCTGTTAGCAAACGATGAAAAGGGGATGAACTTAATGATCAGAATTTTCGAGGAGTATGTGGGAACAAAAGAACTGACGGTGAACGTAGGGAAGACGAAGGTGATGTGCTTCAGAAGTAGAAAGACCAAAATAGGTTACGTTTGGGAGATAAACGGACAAACAGTGGAAAGAGTGGATGAGTTCTGTTACTTAGGTTTTTGGTTTGAAACAGGAGGGGGAAATGAGGTACAGGTGAGAAACAGCATCGAATGTGCGAGTAAAGTAATGGGCCAAGTATGGGGTATAGGAAAGAGAAGGTTCAATGACGATTGGAGAATGAGGGTTTGGTTCATTGATACGTTGGTTTGGGCGGTGTTGTGTTATGGAGTGGAGGTCTAGGGATGGATGGAACATAGGGAAGTGGAAAGCATGCATGAGAGATTTGTGAGGTGGGTAATGGCGGTTAGTTGGAGTTGCCCAGGATACATGTTAGGGAAGAATTATGAAGGGGAAAAATAATAACTAGACAAATTAAGAGAGCTTGGAGGTTTGAAGAGAAGCTGAAAAGGGGAGAGGGGAGCAGAATAGTACAAGCTTGCTTGGACGAAGTTTGGAACAAGGAGACGAGAGGTAATTTGGGAAATTTGAAATGGGAGGAAGAAAGGAAAAAAATGAGGAGGGTTTGTGATATACAAGAAGGGGTTGTGGATTGGCAGAACATAGAATTAGAGCTATTAGTAAGACAAGGAGAAGAGAGGTGGAGAGAGATTATGGATTTGAGGTACAATAGATGGTATATGATGATCGAAGGGTTGACGGAACCAGAATATTTGCAAAAAATAAAAAAGGAAGACAAATGCCCAGATAACAAAATGCCGGCACGGTAGCATACTATTAGCAGGCACGTGGGCCGATTGACCAGACCGAACTGCCGGTACATGCGAAGCTCAATACGCGCGCCATTGATGTCTATATGGCTCGTACGAAGTCGGGCGCACACGGTCTGGTGAAATGCCGGCCATGCTCCGGTAAAATGCAGGAACTAGATCCGGTAAAATGCAGGCTACCATCCGGTAAAATGCAGGCTAATGTGCGAATTGATGAAGGGTTTATAATTATGTATTTATAATTATTTAAAAAATTGTATAGTGGGTACAACAGAAAAAAGAATTTTATTAATTGAAAAATATTTTATTTTTAAGAACAAACGTGTTTAATATTTTATGACGTCTGGTCTATGTTTTAATACGCGAAGAACATATCGGTCATTATATACAAATTTGTCAATAAATAAAGCTTTTCAGAAAAGACAGAAAACCAATTTTATCCAAATTGTGAAATTTCTAAGCCAAACACGAATTTTTTTAAAAAAGTTGCATTTTCAACCCGAAAATATGAATTTCAACCAAAAAGATTAGTTTTCTACCAATAAAGACGAATTTTTATCTACAAAGATCAGTTTTCAATAAAAAATGGAAGTTACATCTTCAGGTAGAAAATCAACTATAAATAAAAAAATCACGAATTTCCAATAAAATAATTCAATTTTCAACCTAAGGGATCAATCCTGACGATTTCTGATTTTTTTCCAGTAGGGTATATTTCTCCACTTTTTCTTCCATGCACAGTAGGCAAACAATTGAAAAGCAGCAACCCGCCAAAAAAGGAAACACCAAACGAACAAAACCAACGAAAGCTCTTTTCACTCACATCATCGATCCGAGCAAAAATTCAGGGATGAACGCCATTACACTCGGCAAGAACAGCTGATCCAAAACGCGCATGCGCGTTTGCGATCTCAATCTACTTGCACTATCAGCCTGCAGCGGTCGGGCAAATCGCAGGCCCGTCGTTGCTCGCCGTTTGCACGACCGACGGGCGTCTAATCTGCCGGACCGTTGTCCGCCCTTCGGCCGCATTCCGACTCTGCCGGCCTGACGCGTGCATTTAGCAGGCAGGTTGGTCTCCAACCCGTCGGGCCGATTACGTGCCGGCACGTATTGTTATCTGGGTGGAATAGGGTGGTACGGCTTAGAATGGGAGAAGGAGTGAGAGCTTGTAGATACTGGATGAATGAAGAGGACAATCTGTGTAGAGTATGCGGATACGAAATAGAGTCATGGGCACATGCGTTAGAGAGGTGTACAGGAGAGGAAGATGGACAGTTGAGTGTGGATGAGTGTGTAAGATGGATTTTGAATGGTAATGGACAGGGAGTGACGTGGATTAAGAAACTGGAAGAGATTAAGAAAAATTAAATAACTTGAATCGCGATGCGAAATATGGTTAACCTTTTCATTAATATCAAATAGAATTATTTTCCACCAACAAACAAAAGTTTTTCTTGAACGAATCAACCAAAATCTTTGGTTGGATCATCAAAAATATTTGGTTGGATCAACCAAAATATTTCGTTGGATCAACCAAACTTTATTACCCCAAAAATTTGGTTGAATCAACCAAACATTTAATTGACCCTATAGCAATGTATTTATTTGTTTGATCCAACCAAATTTTTCTTGAAACAAACAAACTTTTTTCTGAGTGCAGGGATGCCAGTGGTTCAGTTGTTCAAATTTAGGGGGAAAGGGGGATTTTTTAAAGTGTAAGGTGAGTAAAAATACATTAATAAATACTTGATTTTGTATGACAATTGGTATTTTATTATTATGAACTTTTGATACGCCTTTTCCGCATATCAGTATCTCTTTAAAAAATGTAATTGCATCAAAACGACCTCTTATAATCAACAGATCGTTTCTTTCTTTTTTTACTAATATATCAGACCTAAAAAAACCAATTCTTTTTTGTACGCAACTTCTCTGAACTCATCATAAGTTCCTGAACCACAAAGCCTGTTGGATCCTTACCTACGACACCATTTAATGTTTTTTGTATTGAATCAGAATTTTCCGTAGCTTCAACACACACTTTTTCGGCATTTCCTAGATCAGACTGTAAAGTTGCAATCTCCTTTTTTTCCTTCATAATATTAGCTAACAGCGCCTTTTATAAAGCACAAAACTTGTTACTTGAATTCGATCGAAAAACTAACTTTTAAATACAGAAACCATGAAAACAAAAACAATAAAATCAATCTTGGATATACGACAAATACAAGTAAAGATTCTGAAAATGTATTGACATTACCTGAATGTTTCTTCCAGTTCAAGAATCTACTTTGCATGGAAAATACAAATGTTTCAGTCATGTAAGCAAAAAATTATGAAAAAGAAAAAAAATCTAAATAAAAATGTACAGGTAGATCACGTCTTTAACCATTTATCTATTGTCACTTACCTTAAAACCTAAAACACGTATCTAATAATCGTTTTTACATTGCAATTTATACTTTAATATTTTTCTCAAAACTTCTTTTTTGTTCTTATATAGATATACAGATATTTTCCGCAATATTCCCACAGACACACGTTAGCAACTAATCATATTTACTCCTTACTAAAATAACCATTCACAGTCTTACAAAAATGAATCTAAACTTTGTGAAAAGACGGGGGAAATTGGGTCAATATCCTCGATTTTAGGGATTTAAGGGCATTTTTCAAATTTAAGGGGGAAAAAGGGGAAAAGGGGAAAAAAGGGGATTAGGGAAAAAAGGAGACGGACTGGCATCCCTGTGAGTGTAAGTGAGTCGCGCGCGGACTGACGCGAAAGTCTCAGCTGCGATTCGCAGGTGCCAAAGATAAAAACCAATCAAGTAATCAGGTAATATTAAAGTATTATGGATGAATAAATAAATCATATTGCATAATGTTTTTTTTTGCTCAAAATTCGCTCGATAAACGAAACGCTGGAAGTTAAAGAAGTCCGATATGCGCTGAGCATCAGAAAAAATAATTTGTTTTTTTACCCAAAAGTCATTAGAATAAATTGTTCGCCTTTTTGAATATTATGAACAGCCGTACATAGAATTATCAAATTTAAAAAAAGTGGTCACAAAAATATTAAAATGCTTTAACTTTTTGAATTTTTATTTAAAATGGCTGGCTAACGAACTTGACCTTCGTTTTAGGGCAGTAAAAGAGTATACGAAAGGCCGATCCAATCTGTCAATTCTTTCGAATAAACTAATCAACCAAATTTTAAACCGGAATCAAGTAGGAGTGACAGTTTTGAGGATAATTATTGTTTACATCACTGGATTCCTGAAAACAAAAATAAAAATTAAAAAAATTAATGTCCAGGAGATCATAATATTGAAACAACGATGCAATTTGCTACTTCAGAATTATCAGATTTGCCTACCCCGAGAGATAGATTTTTTCGAAGATCTCGAAACAGACGATGGATAAGCAAATGTTGCAATAATACTGATTTACCAGAGACAGATGAGGTATATAGTCCAAGCGGTACACTTAAATTTGGGTAAAATTGTTACAAATGCATGTTTGGTCTGAAGGTCATTTTTGCCATAAGAAAACTTTTAGGACCGGGTGCCAAAAAACTTTTCATAATTAAAAAAAGAAGTTAAATGTGTTTACACCATGTTAAATTTACATACACTTGCTATAGAAAAAGCGCATGTATAAAAAGTCAGAAAGTAAAAATATTAGTTTTATTAAAAACGGTATAAAATAGTGAAAAGTGAAGCAAAAACCCCGTAATTTTGTTACTTTTGCACTATTTTCAAATTTTCCATTGAATTTCATAATAGTATCAAATCCCTCATCAGAATCTAAACAGAAAAGTTACATATCTTAATTAGCTGAAAAAATATCCAACAAAAATTAGAAACGTTTTTTAGCAACCGGTCAAAAAAATTGTCTAATGGCAAACACCAAATTTCATAATTTTCTAAAAGTTTTAGGAAAATGTTCAATATCTTCAGTGTACAGCTTGAAATATAAGCATTGACATGTCCTTTATTTTTTGATACGTTACTCTTGATGTGATATCATACTCAATACATACACATATATCCGTACATAATTTGATTGTGACAGTGGCGGACTAGGTACCTGGAAGCGCCCGCGGGAAGTCGATACGCAGGGGCGCCTTCCTGAAAAGCAAAAAAAAAAAAAAAAAAAACATTTTTTGGGCCACTTTTATAGTGACGTTTTTGATTTTTATTGAGAAACATATTGTCTGCAACATAACAGTAGTATATAATCAAAAACGTGCAATAATTACTATTATTATGCGAAAAACTGTTACTCTCGCTATTAATCGCTTAAGAACTTTCAAAATTTGCGCGGTATTTC